>JAKSZU010000015.1:21227409-21397409 GCA_026018925.1 Tupaia tana | reverse complement strand
GGGAAAGCCCTTGCATTAGGTGCAGAGGAATATGAGAGAACACAGCATTGTCTGCAGGTCTAAAGCCCAGCCCTGTGCCCATGCCCTGAGTTGCCATAAAGGAACTGTTTCTTGATCTGGAGTTACCTTTAGGTGAAAAGTAGGAGAACAAGGGACCAATCACACAGTGGTGAAATGTGGCACTCTGTGGGACTGACCTACATGGGAAGGTTCCAGATTCATGGCCAGAAACCTCCCTGGGTATGCCAGGCACATGCATTCCGATGATCAGGGGCTGGATAAAACAGGGGGTGGATTGTGGCATTGGGCACTGTTGGGAATGATGTTTCTGTCTCTCTCTCTCTCACTCATGGAAGAAATAAATGAATAAACTTAAAAAAAGGTAACAGACAACAGAGCTTGTGTAGATAATGCCACACCACTGTAAAAATATAAAAAGAAATAAAATTTACCACATTTTATAGTTTGTAAGTTATATTTCAATGATGCTATTATTAGAAAATACTAGGATTTCCTATTCCGCTATGACTAGACCTCCTATGTGCAAATATCCACCTGGATCCACCCCACACACACACCACCACCACCACACCATCCCAGGGACATTAGGGGGATAGGAAAATTGTGAGAACATACTTATGCTACTTGCTGTGTGGTGAAATAAAGTCCTTTAACTCTGACCCAGGAGTCTCATGTCTTCTGCTAACCTCTATGATGTTAACCTGCAGATAAGGTAAAATCTTGGCCACTTCATAGCTGTTGACAGATGGTTTCTTGAAACCCAGAAGGCAGGATGGTTTTTATGGAGGGAGCAGTCATCATCACCAAATACTGAACAAAACATCAGATACAAGGACTGACAAGCATCTCTTAGCTGTAGCAACAAGGAAGGCACTAGTGACACATACAAGAGCCACTTCTGGGAAGAGATGCAGTTGAAGAAAGACACATTGCAAATACAGACATCACAAGTAAGAAAAGAAGCTAAGAAGGGGAGAAGAAACTCGAGAAGTCAGCTAAAGGGGAAATGATTTTTTTTTAAAAAAAAATCCAAGATTCTTTTTATTTTGCTGATTTTATCTGTAGATTTAAGATGCTCAAATAAACATTCACTTCCTGCCTCTGCCACTCACTACCTGTGCAACTCGGAAAATGTCATTTACCAGTCTTAAGACTCTGTCTCCGTACAAAGGGGTTATAATAACATCCACATGAAAGACTGGTTAGGGGAACCAGCAGTTAGAGTAATGGCTATGTCGCTGGACTCCCATGTAGTCGACCACAGTTTGCATCCCGGACCTGGTGGCTTAAAACTCACGCCGGGCGCGTGTGCGTGCGTGCCCAAGATCCCGAGAGGAGAATGGAGGAGAAGGGATTGCAGCGTGACCATACCCCTGGGGGGTGATTTCTCGCTTTCTGTCTCTATGTCTCTCTCTGTCTGGCGAGCGCACACGCCCTATAGCAAAAAAAAAAAAAAAAAAAAAAAAAAAAAAAAAAAAAAAAGACTGGTTAGGAGAATTAAATAGTCATCCCTCAGATTCAACCAATCAAGGATTGGAAACATTTAGTATTTCCCACTGCAGGTGATCCATGATTGTTTGAATTCACAGACATAAAACACAAGGACAGGGAGGGCCAACGGTACATCACATGTGTAAGCACTCAATAAACATCAGCTGTTATAAGAATTATCATTACCTTATTACCATTGTTTAGTTGTGGTGTGGCTGCTAGGTTTGCTTTTTCATTCATTCATTCATTCATTCATTCATTCATTTAGGAGAGGTTTTTGCTATAGGGTGTGTGCACTCACCAGAAAGACAGAGAGAGACAGACAGAAAGCGAGAAATCACCCCCCCAGGGGGGAGGGCTATGCTGCAATCCCTTCTCCTCCATTCTCCTCTAGGGATTTTGGGCACGCACGCACACACGCCCGGCTTGAGTTTAAGCCACCAGGTCCAGGACTCAAACTGTGGTTGACTATATGGGAGTCTAGCAACATAGCCATTACACTAACTGCTGGTCCCTCTTTTTATATTTTTTAAAGAGATTTTTGCTATAGGGCATGTACACTCACTGGAGAGACACAGACAGAGCTACCCCAGGTGGAATGGCCACACTGCAATCTCTTCTCTTCCATTCTCCTCTAGGGATTTTGAGCATGCACCCACATGAGTTTTAAGCCATCGGGTTCAGGACTAGAAATATGGTCAACTATATGGGAGTCCACCAACGTAACCATTATGTCATCTGCTGGTCCCATGGCCATTAGGTTTTCAACAGAATTCTCATGTGGAAGGGCTGCTTGGTTCAGATGCAGGCATGTAGGGGGTGTTTCCAGAACATTCAGCCTTGGGAGCAAGCAGCAGCCCTGTGGTGGTTAGAATCAGTTGCAGAGAGGACTGAGGGCTCTCCTTATTTCATCAGCCCTGGTGCAGCTGCTGTCAAGCCGATGGGCTCACAGTGTAGGAGTCTCTTCCTGCCAGATTCAGGTCCACCCCTGGTTTTATGCATGTGATCTGTCTAAACACATACACCATCCCTAGTGAGATCTGTGCAGAGTGTTTGGACACATGGCCTCATTTCCAAGACTCTTTGAACATTATTTGTTGTATAAACTCTCAGTGGAGTAAGTCCTCTGAAAAGAGACCTGGAAGTCACTTCACAGTGGGGCTGACAGAGTCTGCTCTGGAGTCTCATAGGAGCTTAGGATGGAGTTTCATAAGCCATACTCTTTGATAAAGACAGGAGGACATACACAAAATTTTTCCATAGGGCAGGTGCCACCATGCCCCCAGGAGGACACACACAAGTTTTTCTAAATACCCTTCCAGAAAAATAGTTCTGATGGTGATGATGGGGTGTTGGGGAAACCGTGGGGGTATTTTATCTCATTCTCACTGGGAGACTAGTGCTTCTTCTGGAATTAGCTACCCCAATGCTAGCCATGACTTATTTCTATCCTTAGATTATTCTGTACATAGAAAAAAGTGACCATTTACCTCTTTCAATAGCATTTTTTTTTCTGTTTATATTATTTCCCTAGATTCCTTTTAGAGTATTTGGATGAAACAGAAAAGAACAGAGATAAAAAATAAAAGCATACATAATCCGTCATCACAATTATTGTGTCTTGATACATTTTATAGAGTTATATGTATGTGCATGTATATATGTGCATATAAATTATATGAAAGTACATATAGGTATGCATATATCTTATTTTTAACACATATTGAATATATTATTTTATATCTCACTCTTTTCTTTTCATTACATATGATAAAATGTTATTAAAAATACTTCTTGGGACCAGCAGTTAGCTTAATGGCTATGTTGCTGGACTCCCATGTAGCTGACCGTGGTTCAGGTTCCAGACCCAGTGGCTTAAACTCACGCCGGGCGCGTGTGTGTGCATGCCCAAGATCCTGAGAGGAGAATGGAGGAGAAGGGATTGCGGGCATGGCCATCCCCTCGGAGGGTGATTTCTCGCTTTCTGTCTCTCTGTCTCTCTCTGTCTCTCTGGCAAGTGCATGCACCCTATAACAAATACCTCTCAAAAAAAAAAAAAAAGAACAACAACAACAACAAAACACACACACACACACACTTCTTTGACCTAATATTTAATTACTCCAATCCAGTATTTATTTCATCAGTTTCTTTTCCTGGACATGTAGGTTCTTTCCAGTTTCTTTGTCTTGTCTAACATATTTGCTAATACATTTTTGTCCCCATCTCTAGTTATTTCCTCAGGGAAATTCTTATAAGTAGAATTACTTATTGGAAGAATATGCACAGTTCAGGCTTTAGATACCAACTACCTAATTAATATCTTCCAGGAAAGATGTACCCATTTACACTTTCCCTGTACTCTTCTGACAGTGCTGTCAGCGTGGTCCTACTAGCTGTAATCTGAATAATTTTCATTTTTTTCTTTATTGAAAAAGATTACTAGGTCAGCCCCCTGCCCTAGTGGTTTAGGAACCTGGAGATCACATGGCCAATTATGTGATTCAAATTCTGGACCCAGCAGCTTGAAAAACACTAGGCATATGTGTACATACCCCAAGTCCTGACAGGATGAAGAAACAGAGAAGGGATTAAGGTATATCATGCCCCTTCGGAGGTGCTTTGTCCTTTTCTCTTTCTGTCTCTGGTAAAAATTTTTAAAAGGCTCTCCAAAACAATAGACTGCTTTGCTTGCTTGACATTCTACTTAGACTATACACCATGTACTTGCTTGAAAGATGATAAGTACATATTCGTCTGGCCAATATATCCCATAAGGAATAAGCCAGTTATGAATGAGGCCCTCATAGAATGCAAGAAGTCCTCCTACATAAGATGAACTTCCTCATCATTTTTTATTGGCCTTTTATCCAGCCTTTTCCCTGAAGCACTAGGACTGTTCTAGGCTCAGATATGAGCATGCCCACATAGGTCTTGTTATTGATTCTTAGATAATTCACACTACATTCACATGAAAGCCGGCATCAGCAAATAGGGTTTTCTAAAGAGCCTGTAAAGTTTCCAGGAGGTTACAAAATGGGGATATGGGCTAGCCCTTCTTCATAACATATTAATTTATGATAGAGAACTATTTAAGCAAAAACAGGCTTGAATTGCACTTAATAGAAAGAAAGCAGGGACTCTCTATGCAGCAGGCAACAGGAGTTCCTTTTTTTCTTCTTCCTTCTTTAATTTGCCAGAAGGCACATGTGAGTGAGAGAGAGAGAGAGAGAGAAAGAAAGTGAGAAAGCACCCCCTTGGGACATGATCACACCACAATACCTTCTCTTCCATGACCTTCTCCTATCAAGATTTCTGGCATTCATGCATGTTTCTCAAGCTGTTTCCTTGGTTTGGGATTCAAATTGTGCAGTTGGCCATGTGGGTTCTAGCCACCTTAACTACTGTGCCATGGGCTGGCCCAGTTCATCTGAACTATAGGTCCACTGACATCTCCCGAACCATTACCAGAAAGAAGAGCCACCGACATACCATTTGGGTAACCAAGTATTTCCCTGTCTGAACATTGGTTGATTAAAAAAAGTTACTCCCTTTTTGTGGCTTACTGAAACTTCTCAGTTTATCTTGGCAGATGAAGAGAAGGAAATAACATTTTGGAACTTAGACTCACCATAGGTGTCTTATAGGGATTCTTTTGGTCACAGTGTACTTGTTTCACTTGCTTTGGAAGTTCTCAGACTAAGTTACTCCAGCCCTGTTACATGGAACAGATCTTTGGTGAAATCTCCCAGCTGCTCCTCCAGGCACTGGAATGGATCCAAGGCAATGTCTCATGAGAAATCTGCCTCAGCTCTGATTTGTCAGATTAGGTTGTAGTCATCTCCAGGGTGGCAGATGTCTTGACAGATACCTTCAGGTTGAGAAAGATGCTGACCTATGTAATGGTTAATTTTATGTAGCAACTTGAATGTGCCATGGGGTGGCCAGATTAAACATTCTTTATAGATATGTCTGGGAAGATGTTTCTGGATGAGATTAGCATTTGAATCTGTGGACTCAGTAAAGTAGACTGTCCTACTCAATGTGGGTGAGCCTCATCGAATCTTTTGAGGATCTGAATAGAATAAAAAGAGAGGTGAGAGGAATTGACCCCTTTTGCTTGTTGCTGTTTGCTTAATTTGGGACATGAGTCTTTTCCTGCCCTTGGACTGGGATTTAGCCTTTGGACTTGGGCTGGAATGACACCACTGGCTTTCCTAATCTCTTGAAAATTGTGGGACCTCTCAACCCCCACAATCACATGAGTTATTCCTTATAAGTCTCTTCATTTGGTACACAGTAATGCCCCTTGACAGTTGATCTGATAACCAAGAAAGCTACTAAGGGACAAACAGGCAACGTAGACAGTGTGGATACTCTAAGTGGAGTAATGGTTCACATCCCAGGCAGGACAAAGGAGGATGGCACAGGAGTTCATCATACTTTTCAGAATGACATGCAATTTGGAAGATGTAGGAATGGAACTTTGGGCGGAAAAAATAGAGAGGTAAGACATTTGTGGGACACAGATACGGTTTATCTGTGATGATGATGTGTGTATTATTCTCAACTGGACTGGTCAGTGTATATCATGCTAGGTTAAGTCTCTTTACGATCTAAATGATGTATAGTGATTGAATGTATAAATAATAAAATAAAAAAGAATGACGTGCAATTTAAAACTTTGTTTATTTCTGGAATTTTCTATTCAGTATTTCTGGATCATAGTTGACCACAGGTAACTGAAAACTGCAGAAAGCAAAACTACAGATAAGGAGGGATTTCTTTCTTTCTTTCTTTTTTCTTTCTTCCTTTCTTTCTTTCCATTTATTCATCCATCTAGTCTATCTGTACTATTATATGTAAGCCTAGCGTTACTAGTCCCACAGGTATTTGACAGAAAATATAAACTATCTACCTTCTGATATTTCCCAAAAGATAGATGAGGGAGGCAATATTTAGGGAGGTTTCCTTGGAGAAACAGTTACATGATCTGTTCACTCACTGGATAAGTTGGAAATACCCCACTAGCAGAGGAGCTAGGACCTCTGCAGCATCACACTACCCGTCTCGACCCCTCCCTCTTCGCTCATCCTCCCAAACTGCTTTCACGCAGAGCATCGTTATGTGAAACAGGCCTAGGAAACTCACTTGTGCGCCCTCAATAAGACTGCGGTGGGAAACATGGTTCATTACATCACATTGTGTTTTCTTTATGAGGGCTCCTGGGAACAATTCCTGTCTGGCCTCTGTGTGAACAACAGTTAGAATTTTCCTGAGCAATTGGTTTGTGTTTATCTTACAGACATTGTGAACTGTATATCTGACAAGTTTTCTTTATTCCATTGATGGCCTTGGTGCTGTGGGCTCTGTTTGGGACCCACTGTAGCAGGTAGTAGCAGGTGTGCAGAAATGCCATGCTAGCATTATTATCAGCTCCTGTGTATTCTTTTCCTCCTATCTTGCATTGCCTCACTTTTAATTTATGATATCTTGTCATGTCTTATGTCCCATTGTAAGCTGCCTGAAAAATAGTCTGTTTACACTAAAAAGGAGATAAATAAGATATGGAAGAGCTCCACACATGTGTTCCTATCTATTTTCTTCAAAACTTCAATTACATTTTGCTTTAACATCCTTCCATTGACAGACCCAAGGTTGAGGGCATGCAACTCAGAACAGAAGCAGTAACAGTTAGAATATAATTGGAAAACCCAAATACAGTTGCTGAAAATACTGTGGTAGTCCCGCCTCAACACATGACCCAGCGGAGGCAACACTGTTCAAATGACAAAGCTTCTTGGGAGCCCAATGACTTTAATACTCATTATAATGAAAAGAGTAAATAACACTACTTAATACTGGGTGACATGCAGAAGTTTATTAAGCTCTTGAGGTCTGCAGACAGCTCAGGGAAGCAGGAGGGCCAAGTATTACCATTATTTTTATTCTACAGTGCTGCTACATAGCAAGAACTGTTAGCCCCTAGATGGACTCTTTCTGCCCTGGTAATTTCAAACTGCAGGAAATGGGTGCAAATTCAAGAAGAGAACTAATAGTGTGAGCTCCCCTGAATGTGCATAGAGAGATGGTTGGACAAGTGAACTCATGAAAATACATTTACCAACATTAGCCATCAGATAAATAAAAATAACCATGATGAGGTAGATGAGGTACCCACTATTCAAATAGCTGAAATTAAAAATATTTACCATTTTGAGTGTTGGTGAGGATCTGAAGCAAAAAGAACTCACACAGACTGCTGGTCAGAATGTGAAAAATGTAAAACTATTTTCTTTTTTTAAAAATAAGTATTTATTCATTTATTTAATCCCATTTGTTATCATTATTTTTAATTTGACCAGAGAGAGACAGAAAGAAAAAGAGAAAGGGAAACCGAGAAAGCAAGCCCACAGGTCCAGGACTTGAACCATGGTTGGCCATGTGGGAGTCCAGCACCTTTAAACACCACACCACCTGGTGGCCCCTGTAAAACCATTTTCAAAAACAGTTTTTTGTTCTCTAAAAAGTTAAATATAGGGGGGTCAACAGGTGGTACAGAGATTAAGGCAGCTGGATCCCACATGACCAACTGCATGGTTTGAGTCCCAGACCTGGTGGCTTGAAAACACACCAGATGTTTATGCGTGCCTAAAATCCTCAGAGGAGAGGGACCAGCAGTTAGTGTAATGGCTATGTTGCTGGACTCCCACATAGTCGACCACGGTTCGCGTCCCGGACCCGGTGGCTTAAAACTCACGCCGGGCACATGTGCGTGAAGAGGAGAATGGAGGAGAAGGGATTACGGCATGGCCATCCCCCTGGGGGGTGATTTCTCACTTTCTGTCTCTCTGTCTCTCTCTGTCTGTCTGGCGAGTGAGCGCACACACCCTATAGCAAAAACCTCTCAAAAAAAAAAAAATATCCTGAGAGGAGAATGGAGAAGAAGAGACTATGTAGTGGCCATACCCCTGGGGAGGGGGTGATTTCTTTCCCTCTCTCTCTATCTCTCTCTGTGTCTCTCTCCAGTGAGCACACGTGCCCTATAACAAAACTAAACAAATCAACAAAGTTAAATATACATTTTTCAGATGATGCAGCCATTCCATTCCTAGGTATTTGCCTAAGATGAATGAAAGCATATGGCCATACAAAGACCTGCATGACTGCTCATAGTAACTTCTCTAGAATAGCCAGAAGCTGGAAGCAACCCAACAGGTATCCACCAACGGTTTAATTGATAAACAAGTTGTGGAATGTACACATAATGGAATATTTTTCAGCAAAAAGTAAATAAGCGATTGGTATGTACAACAACATAGATAAATCTGTATTGTTATGCATATCAATAAATAAAGAAGAATATATTCTGTATGATTCCATTTATAGAAAATTCTAGAACACACAAACTCATATAGAGTGCCAGAAAGCAGATGAGTGGTTGTCTATTACGCATGGGGTGTAGAGGGGCAGAAGAAAGGGATCACAAACAGAGAAAAGAAAACTTGGGTGGGGGTGATGCTGATTCTCAATATCTTATTTGGAGTGATAGTTTTATGTGTAAACCACATTAATACTTATTAAGTTATAGCCTTTAAATATTGCCTTTGAATTATACCTCAATAAAAGCTGCTTAAAAATAACTGTTAAAAACCATTATATACCCATAGCCACAAGTAGTTGGTGGCTATTGCATTGAACAGCACAGCTCAAATGTCTATGCTGCCTCAGAACTTGGTGTCTGCGTTAGCACTGATGGGTGTGTGCTATCGCTGTAACAAGCCATGGTCTAGTTCTGTGTCCCATCTTCTGACTCTAACCCCCCACCAAAGTGATACATCTTATCTTCCTTAGGAAATAGCATCAATGAGCAGAAGTAACAGGAAAACATATTCAAGTTTAAAACGCTTTCCTGATTGTCTTTACTCATGGACATATTACGCAGAGCAGAGATGAACTGATCATTTTAATATTTTATCCCTATAAAAAGTGACTCATTATTATCCAGGTATACTGGTGACCATTGGTTACCAAACAACCTCACTAATCAAGAGTTTATGATACCATATACCCAGAATTTAAAATATTTAGTCAGTCTGCTTTTATTTTTTTTTTTTTTGGGGGGGGGAGAGATTTTTGCTATAGGGTGCGTGCACTCACAAGAAAGACAGAGAGAGACAGAGATGAAAAGCAAGAAATCACACCCCAGAGGGCATGGCCACACTGCAATCCCTTCTCCTCCATTCTCCTCTTGGAATTTTGGGCACGCACCCAGTGTGAGTTTCATTAAGCCATCGGGTCCGGAACTCAAACCGCAGTTGACTACATGGGAGTCCAGCGACATAGCCATTACACCAAATGCTGGTCCCAGTTAGTCTGCTTTAAGACAAAGTTTGTTAGAGAGTAGCTGGAAAGGCCATAGTCACAAATTCTATTTATGAAACTGTTAGGGTTTGGCTTTAATTTTTCCATATATAAAATGGGTATTCTAACACCAACCTTAGAAAATTGTACTTAAGATTTAACAAGATCATGGAACAGAGGTACTTAAAAAGATCTCCTTCCCTTATTCATCAAACTCTCAATCACAACATACACTTTCTTTCTTTACCAAGGGAAGAGCCAAGGTGAGTAGGGGACTCTCCCGTTCTTACCTGAAGCCATAGTTTGTCATGCTGAGACCACTTCCCACCAGCAATGCACTGAAACGTGGCATTCTGTCCCACATTCACCTCGACATTTTGGAGTCTCAGAAAATGAGGTGCTTTTCCTACAAGAGAAACCAAAGAACGCATGAGACTAGGATTCAACAGCCTACGCCATTTCTCTACTGGGGGACGGCAGCTCAGAATGGACACTGGACAGGGTAGAATTTGTGCCTGGGAAGTGGCTTAGCTCAGGGAGGACCTGACTGATCACCATGAGTCAGGCACTGTCCTAAGGGATGTACACACTTTATCTCACTTAAACCTTACCAAAAAATAGAATCCCTAAATATAGATAGGACCTCCATTTCACAGACCAAATAATTAAGGATCCGAGGGGTTACATAGTTTGACACAGACATTCAATAAAGCAGTGATGTGAAGACATGATTCCTAGCCCCTGAGATCCTCAAAGTCCATCTTGCAAGGTACTGTGCAAAGCCACCCTGTTCAAATGGCATGAAGATCAATAGAATAAACTGACTGTTGACACTGGAGCTAGCATTAGATGAAAGGGGGAACCATGAAACTGAAATTCAGAAAGAAAAATTGGAGGTGGGTGGGTGGTCACCACAGAGGATTTCCCTGTAGACGGGGTGAGCAGAATAAAAAAGCTGAGGTGAAGCCAGAGACCTGCACATTGAGCTTCGGTGATGATGCTAATGATGAAAATGATAAGGGCAAAGAGTTGAGAATGAGAAAAAGAGGAAGAGAAGACAGCAGTTATCATTTGCTTAGTTAGTGCTTACTGTGTGATTACTACCATGTGCAGTAACTAACTTAACCCAATGTAGCTGGTATTGGTATTATAATAGTCCTTCTAGGGGATGCAAAGGGATACAGTCTGAAATCGCCAGTGAATGCCTGAAACTGAACTCTACATATACCACATATTTTCCTCTACAAGTATACCAGTGATAAAGTTTAATTATAAACTAGACACAATAAAGCATTCACAGAAATAACTAATAATAAAATAGAATAATTACAACTATGTACTATAATAAAAGTGATGTGAATAAAATAATAAAAGTGATGGTCTCTCTCTCTCTAAATATCTTAGAATACTATACTCGCCCTTTTTCTTGTGATCTGTTAATCTAATAATTGAGATGGCTATTAAGCAACTAAATGGGCAGATAGTATATACAGCATGGGTACCTTGGATAAAGGAATGATTCATATCCCAGTGGGACAAAATGGGACTGCGCAAGAGTTCCTTATATAACGTAGAATAATGACACAAAATTTAAAACTTATGAATTGTTTACTACTAGAATCTTCTATCTAATATGTCTAATATGTTCACCATGAGTAACTGAAACCATGACATACAAAGCTGCAGATAATGGAGGATTACTATATCTCCATTTTGCAGTGAATAAACTAAGACACAGAGAATTCAAGAAACTTGTCCAGAATCACAAGGCTCTAGAGTCTACACTCTTAACTATAAATGCTAGGACCTCCTGAGAAAAGGGGAGATGGGACATTGATTCTGGGAACTAAGCACATAGGAGAAAGAACTTTCAAATAAAAACCAGTGTCCATGAGCAATCTGTCTTAGTGTGTGTTTTATGTTGGGTAACTTGAATTCACTTCTTTCCTCATTTGTCGAGTTGTTCTCACCTATATGAGTTCTCATAGTAAGAGCAGTATCAGCTCTGAAGAAGGATGATAGCCTAGGGCTAGAAAATTGAGTTTTTTAAATTGAGGAGCAATGAAAGATCCCTACCACCATCAATGAAATCAGTGAAGAATTGGGCACAGACTACCTTCAGAATAAGGAAAAAAAAAAAAACAAAACTGGAGAGTTAGAGAGAATCAAGGAGGTTCACCAAGAGCCTTTATGGTATCTTTCCAGAGAGAATCAAATATGTAGACAGACAAATAATAATGATCTCATTTATTGAAAGTTCTTCCAAAGCTTTGCATGCTTTATCTAATTTTACTTCATAGTATCCCTGAAACTATTATCATTTCCCTTTTAGAGAGACAGAAAATCAAGACTCAACAAATTTAATGTGCTCAAAGCTATACAGTGAGAGTAAGAGAAATAGAATTTAGCCCAGGGCCATTCTACCAAACTCAGCCTTTAGCTAGCACATTCTCTTGCCCCCTGGGCTTTGGGAATGAGGATGGTGCCACCACCAGGGCCAGTCTCCATAAAAAGGGCTCCCAGACAGGATACTGATAACTCTTCGGTGTTCTCTCAGTGCTCCCAAATATATTTCTACAAATGATCCCTTTCCTTGCTCTCCTTCCCCATGGGCTTCAGGCTTTAAAACTATCTTGTCTACCAAACTGTGTCACCACCTGTAAAGCTCAGCAAAAGCCAAGAACCTTGACATTATTAGGCAGACTTGCTGTGAGGAAACACAGACCTTCTGCTCAGGTTTTTAAATTAATGACAACAGCTTAGTGACACCTCTTGCCTCCTGTAAGACCCCATGGCTAGAGTAGTATCAAGGGTCTCAGGTCCAGGGAGGACCACTTCTTATGGACTTTTCAGAGCTTAAGATTCTTGCATCTTGTCAACCTGACAAATGTCAGGTTGCTTTGATTGTCTGAAATTGTTTCCTTTGTGCTCTCCTGTATAATTTTATAAAGTTATTTTTAGAACTATCAGTTCAAGTCAATTATTCAAGTGGGAATAGAGTGAACCTAGTAAATCCATTTATGTCACAGGTTTAAAGAGAGAGAGGGGGACCAGCAGATGGCATAATGGTTCCATCGCTGGACTCCCATGTGGTTGACCGCGGTTCAAATCTCAGCCCCAGTGGCTTGAAATTCACGCTGGGTGTGTGTGCATGAGTGCCCCAAATCCCAAGAGGAGAATGGAGGAGAAGGGATTTTGGTGTGGCCACCCCCAAGGGCATGTTTTTTTGCTTTCTGTCTCTCCATCTCTCTGTCTCTCTGACAAGTGCACATACCGCCTATAGCAAAAATCTCTCTCTGAAAAGAAAAGGGGGGAGGGAGAACATTCACTCTATATACGGAGGAGTAGAGGCTGAGCTCCAGTGTTGGGAAGTTTGCATTAGGTTTAACAAAGGTACCTCTACTCTTACCCTTTGGGATATTAGGAACATGGTTTAACTCTGGGATATGTATTAGAAGGAGATGTTCTCTGGATCAACATTCTCTGCTTCCCTGTGACTCATCCCATTTCTCTCCCTTCCCAGCAACAGACCGTTTGCCTTGATCTTTTCATCTTCAATCTTTCACTCTCCATTCTAGGTTCAGTAGCGGAGCATTCAAATGTTTAATAGCCCCTGGCATTAATATTCTACAGAAACACTGGCAATTTACAGCAGAGATGCTAAACCCATGGGCCAGAGAGGTATGTAAATTAATAAAGTGGTTCAGTTGTAAAACAAAACAAAATAAACTTTTTTTTTAATCTCATCTTTCACTTTCCCACTTTTGAAAGACTTGGGTAAAATAAAGATTTCTCTATATAAGAAAAGCAACATTGCAAGCACAATAACAATTGGTATCTATCTAAAACCAGCCTCAGCATTGAGAAGACAATAGGAGTAGTAGGGGGCTGGGGGAGCTGGAGAGAGACCCTGTGCCCACAAGAGGGTCTGCTACTTAAATCCAGCAGGAGGAGGCAGGGAAAGAATGCTTGGCTCAGGAGCATCCATCATCTGATTTCTCAAGGCAAGTGAGATATCCAGATTTTATATGAAATCTATCATTCTAAACTCATAACTTTTTATCACAATACCACATAGACTTAAGAGAACACATTGTGGGACCAGCAGTTAGCGTAATGGCTATGTCACTGGACTCCCACGTAGTCGACCGCGGTTCGCGTCCCGGACCTGGTGGCTTAAAACTCACGCTGGGGGACCAGCAGTTAGCGTAATGGCTATGTCACTGGATTCCCACGTAGTCGACCGCGGTTCGAGTCCTGGACCCGGTGGCTTAAACTCACGCCGGGCGCGTGTGCGTGCATGCCCAAGATCCCGAGAGGAGAATGGAGGAGAAGGGATTGAGGCGTGGCCATCCCCCCTGGGGGGTGATTTCTCGCTTTCTATCTCTCTGTCTCTCTCTGTCTGTCTGGCGAGCGCACGCGCCCTATAGCAAAAACCTCTCCAAAAAAAGAAAAAAAAGAAAAAAAAAAAACTCACGCTGGGCGCGTGTGCGTGCGTGCCCAAGATCCCGAGAGGAGAATGGAGGAGAAGGGATTGCGGCATGGCCATCCCCCCTGGGGGGTGATTTCTTGCTTTCTGTCTCTCTGTTTCTCTCTGTCTGTCTGGCAAGCGCACGCACCCTATAGCAAAAACCTCTCCAAAAAAAAAAAAAAAAAAAAAAAGAGAGAGAGAACACATTGCTATGTAGGCTACATCAGTTTGTAGTCTCTGACACGTAGTGCTTACTAAGCCATCTCCAACAATTCCCACTGGCTGGTTTTGCCTGATCTGGACCCATAAATCTGCTGGCACCCCATCCCTCCATGCATTGTACTGTGGGCATTGTGGGAACATGGGCCCTGGATTGCAGTTCCCAGCACTGGACTTTATCTCAGCCACGCTCCTGCTCAGCATCATCTCTGCATGCCCTTGCTTTTGTCTCTTTCTTTCAGCTCCTGCCTTATCCCCAGCTCCTGGCAGGTCTGTGGATCCCCTTTATTTTGGCTCTCTTCTCTGGGTTGCCAGTCTCTCTGACCCCCCTTCTTCCATCCCCCAACTCCTGTCCATTCTTTAGCATATGCCCTCTCATCTGTCACTTTCCCCCTAGAACCTGCAACTCTGGAAGAGAAAGTACTATACCAGTTTCAACTCACTGACCTTCAGTCAAACATAGTTGCCCACTATACCCAGGCCAGGCACAGCTTGTGGCTTTAAGCACCCTCCCACTTTCTCTCCATCAAAAGCAACTATTCCCAAATGGGATCCTGCTGAATGGGGTTAACAGAAAACTGGTTGTGCATCTGGGGCAAAATGCCTTGATGTTGGTGACATTTAAACTCCTGCAGATGTCAGTGCAGCATCTGAAGACATATTATTGTGCCCTTTATCTCGCTCTTTAAACCTGACAGTGCTCAGTAGGAAGCCACACAATTGAGGAAAAAAGCTCAGCACATATATTAGAAATGCGTTGTAGATGCTCTGTAGGTTCTGGGACATGGCCCTGAAAGATTGTGACCAAAAAAAAAGTTAAAAAATAATTCTAAAAGTCAACTCAGAGCTGGAAACTTTGAAACTGAGTTGAAAATCATGCTGACATTTATCATATAAGGTTGTAACTGTGGTGGCCTTGCTAATGGCTAACACCAAGAAACAGCAGTGGAGGGTAACCACGGCTAAAATACTTTTAGAATAACACAAAAATGTTAAATGGGCTATAAAATATATACAAGAGGGGTCAGTGTAAAGGAAAAAATAATTTCCTTTGAGTATTATGCCTGTCCTCAGTTACTGTTTCTGAAAACTGTGAGGTAAGCATGTTTTGACTCTAATCAATTGAGGATACAATTGCAAATAAGGTTCTAACCCCCCTGGAACTTTCAGAATACTTAGTGGAATCACTTACTAATAAATTCTGACCATATGTTAATAGAAAACATGCTTTAAGTGATAGACGTGGAAAATTAAAGTCCCAAAGATATAAACAGAATGCATATTTTCCAATATAGTCAAAATTTTAGCAATCTATGAGTGAAGTCATCAATACATTAAGTCTAAAGCTGTGTATTGAGGACAAGCATTTACAAAAAACAGTCCAGAAGCCAGTAGCAGCTTAAATGACCCATGATCCCACAGTCAGGAGGCAGCATGTTTAGTT
This sequence comes from Tupaia tana, assembly GCA_026018925.1. Lineage (NCBI taxonomy): Eukaryota > Metazoa > Chordata > Mammalia > Scandentia > Tupaiidae > Tupaia > Tupaia tana. Next base: position 21,381,399 of record JAKSZU010000015.1, on the reverse strand, counting down.
CTGCTAAGATGTACCACCTTCTTAAACCAGAAATCTGGGAGTGTACCATCTTCCATGTCTCCATCTCATAATCCAAGCCATTAAATAAAGCCAATTAGCTGAACCTTCTAAATAACTCTCTGATCTGTCCACCTCTCTTCTGTCTCTATGTTCTATGTTTCCATGTATCCCTGTCTACCATCTGTTATATGCTAATTATAATCTCCAGAAGTTCATATGTTTCAGCCCTAACTTCTGGTACCTCAGAATGTGACTCTATTTGGGGATAAAGCCTTTAAAGATGTGGTTAAGTTAAAATGAAGTCATCAGATTGGATCCTAATCTAATCTAATGTCCTTATAAGAAGATATTTGGACAAACAGAGAGGTACCAAGGACCTATAATGCATATAGGAAAGGTCATGTGAGGATACAGTGAGAATACAACTATCTACAAGCCAAGGGATAGGCTTAGAAGAAACTAAGTCTTCCAATACCAGGTTAAATATTGGACTTCCAGCCTCTACAATTGTAAAAAAAATCACTTCTGTTGTTTAGGACACCTGATCTATGGTATTTTGTGATGGCACCCCTAGCAAACTAATACACCATGTGTTACATCAATATATCATACAAAGGGCTTGTAAAAAGTTCATAGAAAATGGAATTAAACAACAATTATTTTGGTGCAAACCATTTTAAAATTCATGCAAACCTTTTTATAATATGCATTGTTCCAAACTTTTTGAAGACCTTAATTATCTCATTATTTGTTTTATTTTCAGTCTTTATTCACATCAATGGAAGCCCATGAGGACAGAGAATAAATCTGTCTTACTCCCATAACCCAGAACAGTGTCTGGCACAGGGCATATGCTTGGTAAGTGCTTATTGGGGTGAAGATGGCTATCATTCCACCACCCTGGTCGGGGCCATCACTATCTCTTGTATGACTCTAGAACTTTCTTCCTCTTAGGTCCCCTGACTTCTCTATGGCCCTTTAACTCATTCTCTACAGGGCAGCCGAAGTTATCCTTTAACAATTAAATGAGAACATAGTAACTTCCAGCATAAATCCCTCCTGCAATGCCTCCGTGTACTTAAATGAACTAAAATGCTCACAGCAACGGCCAAGGCCTGAACTTGCCTGTCCAACATGTACTTGGACCTCTTTCTTCTGTGCTCTCCATGCTCAGAACATGCTCGCAGCACCAAGAGTCCATCTGCATGGCCCCTGTGCTTGCTACTGCTTCTGCCTGGAACGTCCCTTCCCCTAACTGTTTCACAGCAAACTCCTTCTTATGATTCCAGTATCAGTTAGCATCATATCCTCAAAGACAACTGCTCTGGCCACTCTATCTCAGGAGTCTTCTCATATCCTAGTGGCTCTTATCTACTATATTCACAACACCTATCACTATCTGAAATAACTAGTTACTTAACATTACTTACTTATGTAAAGCCTTTACTCTTTCTGGCCCTCCTGCTAAGCAAATTACATGACACATGATCCCAGTCAGGAAGTAGCATGTTCAGTCCTTGTTCATGAGGACAAGAACATAACCTTTTTAATTTCTTACATACCCCCTATGCCCAATAAGTTCTTGACTATATAACTGGTGTTATAACTTACTTGCTGAAGAAAGGATGAATAAAAATCTGAGCTAGGTATGGACTGACTGCTGGTCCTCAGGAAGGGGCCTCTATTAGTTCTGCTCAATGCCACAAGATTCATAAGCTGTAGATATACATCAGATGACTATATATTGGGTCATTAGAAAAGTCATGACAATTTTTGCATAGAAAAACACATTATGTCTTTTCTCTGACAACCCAATACAATATCACTATTTGTCTATTAGAGTTAAGTGTAATTTTTCCAAATCTAGCAACTCTTACAGGATCCTCAGATGTGAGTTCCGAGAAGTGTATGCTTAATTTATACAAGCATCAAGGCTGAGCTCAGCTGAAGTATACTGCAGAGGAATGAAGCTGGAGCACATCTTCCTGAGTTATATCCCATAGTGCATTTGCTAGGTAACTGGTTCTCAGCAATGCTGAAACCATGCAATCCACACTCTTCAGTAGAAAGAAGATGCAGTTATAAGAAAAATTCTAGACTCAGGAGCATCCCAAATGAGAGGAATTTCTAAGAGCAGCCATGATACTTTGGAGAGCTGGGGTTGGACAGGGGATCCAAATGCCCTCTCCAAAGGAGATTTATCAGAAAGAAATAAACATTTGCCTGTGTTGGAAAAACATGCACAGCACTTATAACTAACATAGAGCTTTACCAGTCTAGGCTTGAAGGTGGTTAAGGCTGAGACAAAGACAGGTCTCAAAGTTAGGGGTCATGGTGGATGCAAAAATTCCCATTAGAGCACAGAGCTTATTTCAGACAGACTGCCTCAAAACTGGCAGTGCTGGGTTGAGTATGAGCAGTGAGATAGGCTACAGTTAAAGCAGGTATCTCTTGACACAGTCACCCAATCTTAGGTCAAAGACTGTTCGCCAATGGGCAGTTGGTGCTGAGTCCCAAGAACTGAGGGAAGGAAGATTTAATCCTAATGAAGGGGACTCAGCTACATCTCCACTACACAAAACCCTGCGTGGCTAGAGGCATTTCTGGGACCATTTTCTCAGGAGGTCCACTTCACCAGACATATTCCCTAGGCAAAACTGAATCAATAGAGCCATCTGAGAAAATCTTGAAGGTTTAAGGGAAGGTACTCTTAAACCAGAGTAAAGTAGCATCTAGTAGGATCTCAGCATTCCTAAGCAGCTGGCTGATTCTGAGAAGGGAAGTCTCTCTTGCACAGACAACAAACACAGCTACTCAAAATATTTCCTGCAACTTAGAGCTTGTCCCAAATTCTCCTAGGGAAGATATTCTAAGGCAATGAGTTAGACAATGGCATTCTAGCACTTGGCAGAAAGTGATATTTGAGGGTCTGAAGAATTCATCCACCACCTTGGTCAGGGCAGCAGAAGTGGAAAGAGCCATTTCAATGAAAGCATTTTGTTTGGGGCTGAAATGATAATGGTCTCAAAATGCAAGGATTGAAAGGCAAGCAAGGAGAGGGCACATGACATCCTTTAAGGCAGCAGCAAACTACACCACCGCTCATAGCATGACTCACGGCCAAATGGGGAGAGTAGAGAGAGCCTCGCTAGAGGTTACCTAAAACTGGATGGCTGCCAAGAAACTAAGGGCAATCTCCAAACTGCAAAGCAGTAACAAACTCATGGGTCAGACATCACAATTACCCCTCTCAGGGGCTGCCACAATCCTCATGCATATCTCTTTCATTACAGTCCTCCCAATCAAATGTCCCTAGATCTGATGTCACCTCATCTACCTGAGATGGAATTTAGTGAACCCAGGAACTATATCTCTCTACTGAAACATGTTCAAGTATCTTAGATTAAATACGGCAAAAAGAGAGAGCTTCACAGAGAAAGCGGATGGGCATGGAGGAGTGATATGCCTTTGAGGACTCTTGACACTATACTATGAGTACCAACCACTATGAGAAATCTCTCCCTACGCCTACACAGAGCTGATGAGTGTATTTAAAATTATTTTTAAAGAATTAATAGCTTTGGGGTACTTTTCCCTGTGAGTGAACAGTGTGCTAATTTGCTCAGTGTTTTGGTGGAGTTCTTTTTTTAAAACAATTGCACAAGATTCTATCCAAAGCCCTCTAATTCTTCCACTTCAGTGGTCTGAATCCCACTAATAAACAATCAGGACTTTAGACTCTTTTAATAATGGAGAGAGATTCAAACGACGATGTTTTGCCACTCTCTGCAAATTCCTGGAGGTGCTGCCTGTTGAACAGGCCAGCAAAATTATGGATTTATTCAGGACTGATTGCATTGAGTATGTAAGCATTTTTGAAGGATTTAAGAGAGAGAGAGAGGGGGGAGAGAGAGAGGGAGAGATGTTTGTGAGCTGAATGAATAGAGGGGATTGCAGCCTCTGAGCTACCCAGTCTGGCATGGAGCAAGGCTGTATTAGGAGGAGGGAATAGACTTACTGCATGGATGAGCAAGGACCCGGACTTCGTCCACAGCGATGTAGCCAGGATGACCCTTCAAAGAGACGGATTCAAATATCACCTGCAACACACAGGGTGGGAGTCAATTTCACAGGTGCAGTTGTAGGGCATTCATTAGAAGAAGCTGCCCAGGCCCAAGACCCTTTGTGTTTCTGCCTCCCATCAGAATCAACCACAGAGACCTCACATTAGGACAGAACACTACACTGACGACCGACTTGGGTTTTCAAAATAAGGTAAAAAGGCCACACTCTTTTTAAAGTGTCAAAAAAAGAGTCAGTCACATGGAACATTTTTAATGGATTTCAGAAATAATGCTTAGATGCAAGGAAAACAACCCAAACATGGCCTGGAGACCTCAATCTGCACCTTACCCTTTGTGGTTGCTAGTGAAGCACAGAAAAGAACTACTTCCTAATATTTTGACTTTTCATATGAAGAGCGAGAGAGATGCCTTCCTTGGAAGCTAGCAAGCTAAGGAAGGAGGGTTGACCCTGATTTGATTCTGCATCCCCAAGGAAGATAGTCCACTTGAATTTCTCAATAAGACCTCTTTTATTTTTATTATTATTTATTTAATTTTATTTATTATTATTTTTAAGTTTGACCAGAGAGAAACAGAGAGAGAGAAAGCAAACCGCCAGGTCTGGGACTGAAACTGCGATTGGCCATGTGGGAGTCCAGCACCTCAACCACCATGCCACCTGCCAGCTTCTCAATAAGACCTCTTAAAAATAAGCAGCAACCTACCTTTTGGTACCTAGGAAGAGAAGGTAACAAGTCCTTTAAATTTCAAGTCTAACTGCCACCCTAAACACTTATTTTCATAAGGATTTTATAATTTAGTAAACAGCTTTTCTAAATGTCACTCAACAACTATCTTCACTTAGGAGATGCAAATATTTGTGTGGACAACATGGAAAATACCCTTCACCTCAACAGTTCAAAGAGACTTCTCCTCCAACCTACTTCAACCACACTCATTCTTGTCCTTCTCCACTCCAGAGACTAGAAAGATCATTTTCCTGTACTCTGATACAATCTATTCTGAAGGCTTCTCTCAATGCATTCCTCTTTTACCTGTTCCTCATTTTCACATGGTACCCTGGACTCCTTCCTTTTCTAGAATCTACATGCCTGCCCAGATTTCTCAACAAGTTCATTCCACCACCTTGACTAATCACCCATACAATTCCTGCTCAAAGCCTCATTTTTTTGTGTGCCTTTATCTCGACTTTGCCAAACTTATCAGAAATCTGCCTTCTCCACTAATAAATATGTCCCCATGTCAACATCCACCCATTCAATCTCAACAGATACCCATGGCAGAGAGGGTACCTCTGTCTTCTAACTTTTAACCTCTGACCTAACCTACATCCACCCAATCACTCACTGTCTCTTCTCTGCAAGGAATGCTGGGGCATCCGATTCTTAGTGTTTCATGTTCCAGCCTTTTGGTTCTTCTCAGTTTTCTCTCTTTAGTCTACATCTCTAAACCCTTTGACTCTTGACCTTGAGTTATTTGAATGCTTGGGCTTTTCCTATTCTTTAAAAACTGCCCTTTAGCAATTCTTTTCTAGTACTGTCCAGTTGTTGCAATTACACTTAAAATTCTCAATAGTTTTATTTTCACTCACTCCCAACACTGTCTTACTTTCCACTGCATAACTTCAACCTGCTATAAACTGAATTCTATCCCCAACACTTCTCCCAACATTTCTCTCATGGCAGATACTAGTAATATAATTGGTAATTTTGTTTTTAAGAGAGATTTTTGCTATAGGGCACATGCACTCACTGGAGAGACAGAGAGACAGAAAGCGAGAAATCACTCCCCCCTACGGGGGTGGTAGTGGGTGAGGGATGGCCACTCAACCCCTTCTCCGCTATTCTCCTCTTAGGATTTTGGGCACACATGCATACATGCCTGGTGTGAGTTTTAAGCTGCTGGGTACAGGAATCAAACTGTGGTTGACTACAGGGGAATACAGCAACGTAATCATTACGACATCTGCTGGTCCCCTAACTACTAAATTAATGATACTTTTCAATCTTTATCTTACTTGAAGAAGGAAGACATTATAGAACTTGTGGTCTGGATCAGAATGCCTGGATTTGAGTCCTGACTGTGCTGCTTACTAACATGTGACCTTGGGTGAGCTACCCTCGTGTTCTGTACCTCAGTTTCTTTATCTGTAATTATGGTTTCTATCTCAGTGGGTAACTTTTCAGATTAAAGGAGTTAACCACTGAAATACAGTGAGGAGAATGTGATTAACAGCTTACTGTATATAATGCTACAAATGGTTGAGATGATGGGTATACTAATTACTCTGATTTAATCGTTTCACATCGTATTCATGTTCTGAAAAAATGACATAATAACCATTGTTGTGTTAATAAAAAACTATTAAATCAAAAAGAGGGGGGAGTGAATGCCTTACAGAGAACAATGTGTAGCACATGACACATTCTCAATAAATGTTTACTCTATTTATTTCTATATGACCAATCTTCTAAATTGTCAGTGTACATGGTTTCTCCCTCTCTGAATTACTCCCCAGTTTAGACTCTGATGACACTTCCCTCTCATGTTTTCTGTCATAAATCTGGGACTATTCTACCATAGATTCGTAGGTGCTCTACCTTTTCCATCCACTCTTCAAGTGTGGGCTTTCTCTGTTCATTGTTTTACTGCATAAGCTTCCTCTTCCATGGCCACTGAGTCACAAGTCAAGCCCAGCTCTTCACTCTACACCTGGGGTCCCCAACCCCTGGGCTTCAGACTGGTGCCAGTCCATGTCCTCTTGGGGGCTGGCCACAAACTGATACTGGTCCACGGGCCACACATTAGAGGGTGGGCAGCAGGTGAACAGCAAAGCTTCCTTCCTCTCTGTTTTCAGCCACTCCCATCACTTGCATGGTCTCTTGGGCCCTGCCTCCTGTTGGATCTGCAGTAGTGTTGGGTTCATGGGAGTGTCAACTGTACTATGTGATTGTTTCATTGTGTAGTATAGTGCAGTAGTGGTAGAAATGGGGTACACAGTAGACGCAATGCCCTTGGATCATCCCCAGGACCAGCTCACTCTCCTCCATCTGAGGAAGGGTTGTCTTCCATGAGGCCAGCCCCAAACTTCAGTCTCATTAATGTAGCTCACAGTTCTGTGTTTCTACCTAGACCTACACTGATGCCTCATATGCAATCAGTATGCAACAGATTTGAGCAGCTTCCCTCTCAGACCTCTTTTCTGTTGCCCATGGACTATGCTTTATAAAATACGGAACTCAGTAGGTAGTACTATGATGCAACCAAGCTGGAGACCTGTGCATCTGCTGGGCTTTTCCTTCTGCCTCATCCTTTACTTTCATTTTCTGTTTGATTCCACCTTATTAGCATTTCTCAAATCTGCCCATGCTTTCCCATCTCTGTTATCAGGATGAGCCACAAGCAGCAACATTTTTTGTAGGTCAAAACCAGATGGACATCAGTGGTACTGTTCTGATTCAAACCATCATCATTTTTCATCTCTACCACCTTGAAACTTCTGAAGCTACTTTCTGCCTCCTGTCTTTAACCCTTCAGTTTAAGCCTGTGGATGGAATGTTAGGCGGGTAATGAGACCAACAGAACAAACTCTACGTGCATCTTTTTGTGGTCCCTCTGGTCCCTCCAGATCAGTGGATTCAAATGTAAGTAGTCTCAGTGGGACCTGGAGCTCCAACAGCTAAAACAAGTGAGCAGAGAACCAGCAGAAAGGGTGGTAATGGCTGGGAAGAGGCAGCTTCCTTGGGTGGTAATATCTAATGAAACAGCATGTGGCTACTAGAAATGATGTGAAGTGACTGGGGATGAGAGTTGCATCAAACATGGAGCAGCTGCACGAGCAGGACCATCATTTTGGTTTATAAGAAAACTGGGTCCTTCAAAAGACTTAACTAGAACTGAGCATAATGAAGGGGTGAAGTCTGCCAAAATGTAAACATGAAAGATGTCTCATCCCGCAGATGGGAAAATTAACAGAAGGCCTTTCTTTTTTTTTTTTTTTTTTTTTTTTTTTTTTTTCTTTGTTTTTTCTTTGTTTTTTCTTTTCTTTTTCCTTCTTCTTTTTTTTTCCTTTCTTGGAGAGGTTTTTGCTATAGGGTGTGTGCACTCACCAGAAAGACAGAGAGAGATAGAGAGACAGAAAGCAAGAAATCACCCCCCGGGGGGATGGCCACACCCCAATCCCTTCTCCTCCTTTCTCCTCTTGGGATCTTGGGCACATACGCACACGTGCCCGGCGTGAATTTAAGCCACTGGGTGTAGGACTTGAACCGTGGTCAATTACATGAAGTCCAGTGACATAGACATTACGCTAACTGCTGGTCCCAACAGAAGGCCTTTCTATAAGAAATCATGGCATACTCTATGGAATACTACTCAGCCGTAAAATAAATAAATAAATAAATAAAAGACCCTAGCATTTGCTAAAAAGTGGTCAGATATGGAGGATCTATTGCTGAGTGAAACATGCCAGGATATGAAAGAAAGATATTGTATGTATCCATTTAATATATGCTGACTATCAGCACTTTATGGTAGAGATCAAAATATTGGAGAACATAAAAGCAAAGAAAATAGTTACTGATACTGAAGACAGTGAGGAACAGGGTGAGAGAAGGGAAGAGTATAGAGAAGGATAGCAAGAGAATAAATAGAGAGGCATGATAATTAGTGGGACACAGAAATGGTTTATTACCTGTTGATGATAATATGTATAGTATTCTCAACTGGACTGGTCTGAGAAGTATTTCATGTTGGGTAAATTCTTTTCACAAGCAAAATGATATATAGTGATTGAGTGTTAAAAAATAATGAGAATAATAATAACAACTTGTAAAAAAATGATGAAAATCTATTTGATGATGTGGATAGTAATGTCTTTGTCTTGACTGATAAGCATGATATTCCTTCTGGAAAAAGAAAAGAAATGTAATATAGTGTAAGGATATATGTGATTCAATGTAATATAAACAAGATTATAATAAGAATACATAAAATAAAATAAAGGAATCATGGTCAGACAGTGGTGCAGTGGCAATGTGATGTTCTATGAGGCTGATTAAAATGAAACTGTCCTGGGTTCACATCTAGATACCTCCCTGAACACACTGGCACATGCATGCCCATGATCCAGGGCTGGCTGAAGATAGGGATAGATTGCAGCATGAGGACCTTGTCAAGGATGCCCACTTTTCTGACTCTTTGTCTCTGTTTCTGTCTCTGTCTCTTTCTCTCTCTCTAGCTTGCTCATGTAAGAAACAAAGTTAAAAAAAGAAGTATGTTATACCTCTTTAAATAGAATATGGCTAATTTTATTTTTTAAATAATCAAAGAAAAACAAAATTCAAGTCTATAGACAAATATTATTATAAAAACTAGAATGCACAAAGTAAATACATTTAAAAATAGCTGAAAGCATTCACAGTGTGTGATAAAAATGACAAAAGTAAAAAAATTCTGTTGTGACAATAAATATAAATGGGTTAAAACAGAGAAAAACTCTCATATTGTCTAAATAATCAACGTCTAATTGCATGCTGTTACATAAGCACCTAAAATAGAATGACTCAGTAACCTTAAAAATAACAAGTTGAACAAGAAAATAGTAAGAAAAATACAAACAAACATAAACAATTGTTGCAAAGACAATGTAAAAGCATTAAAGTAGAATTCTACAAAGAAAACTAAAAACCATGAAGTGAACTATTGGGTCATCAAGGAAGTCATGACTCATTTTTGCATAGAAAAATAGAAAAATGTGTCATGAATTTTCCAGTGACCTAATTAAATGGTCATTAAAACAAAAGAATAGAGCAAGAGACTCAAATGTAGAAAAAAAAAAAAAAAAACAGAAAATAAGAACACTTGAAGATTTTAATCCATATCTTGGATTCTGATTAATCAAATAGGAAAAAAGATATAAAGTACAAATATGAGTAACAATATTTACTAGATATGTGTTAATAACTAAAGAAAAAACAAGACTTCCATTCAAATGATCATGAACTTACAAAAAGGTCATATATGAGGCTATAGTACAACAAATAAATTCTGAAGAAAAGAAAATTGTAAAGTTTGGGTCTATTTTCAATCTCTTTATAGTTATGTAATATATTCTTAATAACTATCACATCCAAGTATGTGTTGTAGGTTAACAAAAGTCTGAAACAAATGTAAAAGTCAAGTGACAAGCTGAGAACGAGGTGCATAACATACATGTCAGCAAAAAGAAACATAATCCTATTTTGTGTCTAAAACAAGTCTTGAGACTCAAAAGGAGAAATAAATAAGCCCTTCAAAAGAAAACTGGATGATTTCAACAGGTAATTCATAAGAGATGAAGTAGGAATGATATTCATCTATGTATGTAAATTTTTTAAATGATATAGTGGATGACCAAAAGGTATCCCAGAAGATACTGGCAGTCTTGGGTAAAAATGATCGCCCCATCAATATGTTTCTGATGTGAGGGTCTTGATCACAAAGTCTCCACCCAGGGCCTGGCCAGCTCTAGTTCCTGGGGAAAGACACAAGGGAAAGGATGATGCCAGGACCCTGTGAGATTGAAAGACCTGCCCAGGTATTCTGTGGGGAAGGAGAATGGTCATCTTTGGTCACACACACTCACCAGGAATCTCAAATCAAGGCCCTTGAAAAATGAAAGTCAAAGACAAAAGAGTCAAAAGAGTGAGCAAAGAAGTCAAGAGACCATTCTAGTGTTATCTGTGTACAGGGGCAGGGAGGGTAAGAGTGGGAGACTGAAATAGGCCATGCACTCTCAGTGGTCCTGTCAGTACCTGGAGGCTGGAGTAGAAGGCTTCGGCTCAGAATGCCAACTTCTCTGTAGAACATTTCCCAACTCCATGGCTGTCATGTGGACCTCCTGCCCACGCTCCTGCCCCAGCAGCCTAATTAGAGACCTCTTGGTGCAGATGGTGGGCAAATACACAGAAAGTGTGCACCTGTCTGAGTGCACAAGGAACTGTGCAAAGTCAGGAAGTAATTTCACTTGAGAGACTCAGAGATGAGTCATGCTCAGCCCCTCATAAAAGCAGGTTTTGTGCCTACATGGGGGAGGATGTGGATATCTCAGGCCATGATTAAAGGAACATGGTGAGGCTTTTCATTGTTGTTTGTTGCCAGAGGACACATGCACTAGCCAGAAAGAGAGAAAGAGAAAGATGAAGGCACTCCCCCCAGTGGGGTGTGGTCATGCCACAATCCATTTTCCTCCATTTCTCCATTCCATCAGGATTTGGGGCACCCACAGACAGGTGGTCACGGTGTTTTTCATGCCACCAGGGCCATGATTTGAACTGCAGTCCATTATGTGTGACCCAGTTCTCCATGCACAGGGCTTAACCACTGCACTACAAGACTGGCCTAGGATCTAGTGTTTTATCCTCACCTTCTGTAGTCCTTGAGCAGAAAATCTGTATAGCAAAAAATTTAAGGGGCTTCACACATTTTCTTAAAGGATAAGAGAAAAATGTGGGCTCATCAGAATTCCTCTTAGGAAGAGGACCATATACAGTTTCATGGGGAAAGATTGCTTAGAGAAAAATTAAGAGAGACCTTCTCCCCACACCAGCCCAAGAAAGCCTGTAAAAGACAAGGAGGGCGATTTGCTGTTTGTACACAGGAATGGAATGGAAGAGAGAGGAGATGGCATGGAGCCCCAAGGGTGAAGAACAGCCCCCTTGCTGTGGTGAACCTTCCTGAATTGTGAGTGAAGTTATTAAACCCACAGAGTGCTAGACACCAGGGAAATTCCTGAGAAAAGAACTGAGTTTCAAGTCCAGCTGAATTAAACTCAGGTGAGTCCTAATTTCATAGTTCTACATAGCAATTATAAGTGCTGAACAAAAGGTAATTTTACCTAGACAGGTGATGGAGAATAGAGCAAGCAGGTGCTACAGTATTAATAAGAGTTATTTTATTATTTTTTTTTCATTTTAGGATTGAAAAGTTCAGAATCATTAAAAATATAAAATAGAATTAATATCTCCTGGAAAGGGACAGGATCTGGCACACAGGGCTTAACAGGTATTTAATAAGTGCCTGCTTTCAGAGAGCAGGCAGGAGTGGGGGAGGGGCTACAGAGGCACATTCTCACCCAGGACCTTGCAGAAGGCCTGGTGCCAGAAAGCCCACCAACAAGAAAGATGAAATTTCTGTGATTATAGATCCAAGAGTCAATTTTATGACTATAAAATATGACTTTAATAAATTAATACATAAACCATCGAGTCTGAAGCCCAGCAATGCTGAAAAACAAAATTGTGTTTCGTCTACGGAATCATATGTGCAGTACCAGAGCTCAAAGTCTGGTGAATTTTAAAACCCAGTTTGCTAGAGCCTTTGAATTTCCTGACATGCCCCTATCTCATGGCACCGTACCTATGTGTGCACGCACAAGTGTGCTGTGAGTTTCGGCATATGCGTGAGTATGTACTGTGCCTGTGTACTCCACTGTGTTTTGGCCACATGAGTATCCATTAGTGGCTGTGTGTGTGCCTATGACACGGGTATTTTCCAACTGCTGCTCTCAGCAGATGAAATGTAATGGTGCTGTAATGGCCAACACGTTAGAGATGAGAACATTCTCCCAGATGAGGCTGTTTATCACAGGAAGGCACAGAGGTTACCAAGGACAGACAAAACAACAGTTTTGGCCTCCACCCTCCTTCCCTCTTCTTCTCCTCCACCTCCCTTCCTTTCTTCCCTCAATTGCTGAGGCCCACTGCAAAGCTGACATAATGCTATATACGTGTTACCTATTAATAATTCAATCTGCTAAAGAACTCTTCTTTGTACCTACTACCCTCTCCATTTTACTAATTAGAGAACTGTGATTCGGAATAATGACAGGATCCTGCTAACATTACACAGCTAGGGAGCGGAAGATTCTCGGAATGAGCACGCAATTTTCCCTGGGCGAGGTACTGAGCTTGGAGCCAGAGGACATACTCAGAATCATGGGAACTTTAATTTGCCGGTAATGTCCCCTACTCTCAAAAATAGGAGACGTTGCTATTTAATACAGTAAATTACAGATAAATGAGAGACACAATGCTCACACTTCCCATAGGGCTGGGACATAGGAGGCACTCAAGGAATTTCTTTTTTCCTTCTGTAGCCCATCAACGAGCATGGCAAATGGAGGGACGGACTATCCCTCTTCTGGGTTAATTTTCCTCCTTATTGGATTTCATCTTGTGGCCCCATCCTGTACCCATTTGCAGCAGACTCTAGACAAAGAGTTTCTAATTAAAACCCTAAGGCCTCTATGGATGTGTCCGTGGCTTATAGAGTCACATGATATTTACACTCAGTGACACAGTGGTGACAACCTAGGGACCAGAATACTTGGGCTCCATTCCTAGATTTGCCTATCAGTTACTGTATGCTCTTAAACTACATTATCTCTGGACCCCAGCTTTATCACCTATATTGAAGTTCAGCAAATTATGGCCTGGAGATCATTCTGGCCTTTTTTTGTCTATAAAGTTGTATTGGAACATAGCTATGCCCATGCATTTACGTATGGCTGCTTTCGCAGTATAACGGCAGAGTTCAGTGATTTCAACAGAGACTGTATGGTCCCCAAAGACTAAAATATTCTCAGCCTGGCCCTTTACAGAAAACATTTTCCTGATCTACAAATGAGGATGAACTGAAGCTACATGTGCCAATAAACATTCCATAAATCTCTATGGATAAGGAGACTATAGATGTCGTCATCCAAACTGGGGCGCATTACAGAACAGATGCTCACAACAGTTTCACCAAGCTGAGCGTAAACCAGGGCCATCCCAGACGAACTGAGCTCTAAGGCCACCTATTTCTAGAATACTCTCTCGAGAGTAAGGTGGTCACGTGACAAAAAAAGAGGACCAAGGTCAAACTTAGAGGAGAGACAGTAATAAACACCAACAAACAGGTTTCTCTCTGGCTCCTCAGAACCCCCACTTGACTGTGAGTCTGTCTTAAGGGTACACACCATGGAGCTTTGCCCCGATGTCATGACCTGAACCACATCACCCCTCACCACGGAGGATCCCAGGGAACAAATGTACTGCAGCACCTGCCCTGTGAGTCATGCAGCAGGGACTCTTCCCAGATGTACAGGTGAGCGCTTCTCCCCCTATTTACACACTAGCACAGGCAGAGAATATAAGGTTATGTCCCTCCTTAATGCACTCCTGAAAAGCAGAAAGTTCCAGGGACCAGCAGTTAGCATAATGGCTATGTCGCTGGACTCCCACGTAGTCAACCGTGGTTTGAGTCCCGGACCCGGTGGCTTAAACTCACGCCGGGCGCATGTGCGTGCGTGCCCAAGATTCCGAGAGGAGAACGGAGGAGAAGGGATTGCGGTGTGGCCATCCCCCCTGGGGGTGATTTCTCACTTTCTGTCACTCTGTCTGTCTCTGTCTGTCTGGCGAGCGCACACGCCCTATAGCAAAAACCTCTTAAAAAAAAAAAAAAAACTAGCAGAACCAACACTATGAAGGCCGGTCCCTTCTGAGAGCCAGGTTTTTGTATCACACTGTTCATCTTGCACATCCACGAGTACCAGAAGTGACCCACCCTTTCAAGAACCTACTGAAGAAAACTGTGAAGCTAAGTGGTTAAAAGTTTCAATCTGGAGGTCAGCAGATGCTGTAGCAGTTACAACACTGGACTCCCACATAGCTGGCTGTGGATCAAGTCCTAGGCCCAGTGGCTTGAAAATCACATAGGGCATGTGTGCATGCGTGCCCAAGATCCCAAGAGGAGAATGAAGAGGAAGGGACTGTAGCATGGCCATCCACACTGGGGATCCCTCATTTTCCCTCTCACTGTCTCTGTTTCTCTCTGGAGAGTGCATGCATCCTAAAGCAAAAACCTCAAAAAAAAAAAAATGTGCCAATCTGGAGCCAGCCTGGTGTCATGGTGGGTGAGGAGGCTGACTCCCTTATGGCCAACTGTGCAGTTCAAGTCCTGAATCCAGTGACTTGAGAAACGCATCAGACATGTGTGCATATGTGCATAAAAATCACAAGAGGAGAATGAAAGAGAAGAGACTGTGGCATGCTCTCCCCCATGGGGGATGCCTTCTCACTTTCCCTGTCCTCAGTCTCTCTCCAGCTAATGCATGTGCCCTATAGCAAATTAAAAGAAAAAAAAATTTCAATCTATACCATTTAATATATAAGCAACTAGTCATGTGTCACAACTGAAATGTGGTTAGCAAGAAGTTGATTTTTTTATTTTATTCTATTTTAATTATTTCAAATTCAAATTTAAAACCTGATACTTGATTCAGTAATCAAAAAAATTTAAGTATGTTTGGAATAACTTTTGTATATTAATCTTTTTTTTAGAAAAATCTAAACTTCATAAAATCTAAAGTTCATATTTCAGAAAATTCAAATACAGATCACGACTGCCAGTAAAAATATAGCACTTGTAATGAAACTTGTTGTGAATGTGAAATATCCACTGGGTTGTGAAGACTTATTAAGAAAGAATGAAAACGTCTCACTAATAATTGTTTAAATTGATCACATGTTGAAGTGATAATATTTTGGATACTGCGGTAAGTAAAATATGGCTTAAAAACTCAATTAGCTGGTAACATGGTGGCTAAAGCAATGGAACCCACAGGGTCAACTGCCCAGTTTGAGTCTCAGACCTGGTGGCTTGAAAATCATGCTGGGCACATGTGTGTGCATGCCCAAAATCCCAAGAGGAGAATGGAGGAGAAGGGATTATGGCATGGCCATGCCCTCAGGGGTTCCGGGACAGGGGAGTGAATTCTCATTTTTCTCTCTGTCTCTGTCTCTCTCTCTCTCTCTCTCTCTGTCCAGCAAGCACATGTATCATATAAAAAAAACTGAAAAAGGAAAAGTAATTTGACCAGTTTCTTTTTACTTTTAGGTCTCCTAAAATTTATCAATGACATATGTGGCTCACATTGTATATAAATGGGTTATCGGGAAAATTATGATGCAGTTTTACACAGAAAAACACATCAGAACTTCCCCAATGACCTAATATAATAGACAATACTAGATTAGACTGTGGGATCAAACAGAATGGGCAGGGACCAGCAGTTAGCCTAATGGCTATGTCGTTGGACTCCCATGTAGTCGACCACGGTTCGAGCCCCAGACCCGGTGGCTTAAAACTCACGCCGGGCGTGTGTGCGTGTGTGCCCAAGATCCCGAGAAGAGAATAGAGGAGAAGGGATTGTGGCGTGGCCATGCTCCCTGGGGGGTGATTTCTCGCTTTCTGTCTCTCTGTCTCTCTCTGTCTGTCTGGCGAGCGCACGCGCCCTATAGCAAAAACCTCTCAAAAAAACCCAAAAAAACAGAACAGGCAGAAAATAAGGCTCTACCTCCATGTGAATTTGGGTTATTTCTTATTATTTCTGAGTCTGTTTTATCATCTATAAATTGGGCATAACAGCACGTGCCTCTAAGGATCACTGTGAAGATTAAACAAGTTATTGTGTATAAAATTTTGTAGCTTGTCTGGAAGATGATAAATACTGAATAAATGGTGGGTATTATCATCATCTTATATTACTACCGTTAGCTCATCATCTTCTCTCCCCTACATCTAAAAGGAATGCCATGAATGTGTAACAAAGGACAAGAAAATTATTCTAAATAGAAATCACAAGCTATTGAGTATAAAGTGGAAATACATATGGCAAGCATCTACGCTAAGTATTTTTTTAAGAATTATTTTATTTCACTTTACTTATTTTATTTTAATTTGACCAGATAGGGACAAGTGGGAGAGAAACAGAGATGGAAAATGAGAAAGCAAGCCACCAGGCCTGGGACTTGAACTGTGGCTGGCCATGTGGGAGTCCAGCGCCCTTAACCACCATGCCACCTGCCAGCCCCAGCTAAGTATTAAAAGTAACTGAGTATTAAATTCTGATTTCTAGTTGCCAAGGCAAAGAGGAAATAAAACTTGAATTATCTTATTATATAAACCTAACAAGTGATGTAGATAAATATATATATTTTTAATACTAAAATAGGAAAGGACTGTATCATGGACATTGAACGAGAGGATTCTAAGACTCCCACCATTAGTCTTGCTCCACTCATGTCCATCTTCTGTGCAGATACTAGAGAAATTTCTCCAAAATGCGTACCTGACTATGTCACCTTCTTACTTAAAAACCTTTCAACTGTGGGAATGCAGATTAACAGAAAATGGGCACCAGGGATCTTACCTTTTTTATTTTTTTAAGTGTTTGCCAGAGAGTGGGTGCTCTCAGAGAGAGAGAGACAGAGAGATAGAGAAAGAAGAAAACTGAGAAAGCACTCTACATGGGGGATGGATATGTCGCAATCCCTTATCCTCCATCTCTCCCTCCTTTTGACATTTTGTACATGCACACATAGCTTGCATATTTTTCAAGCCACCAGGACCAGGACTCAAGCTGTGCAGTCTGCCATGTGGGACCTAGTTGCCTTAACTGCCATACCACTGGCTGGCCTCAAGGATCTCAATATGGTGATGGAAATATTCTCAAACCAATTTATGGCAATTGTTACATAACTCAGTAGGTTTACTAAAAAGCACTGAATTGCACACTTAATTTAAGTGGATTCTGGCCAGCTGTGGTGATGCAGCAGTAACACTGCTCTCCATAATGCTAAGGTCATAAGGCAAAGTTCCTGGTTCGTGTCCCAAGGCCTCCCTGTGCATGCCGGGAATGCACACACAGGCCCATGATCCAGGCTGGTGGATGCTGGGCATAGGATCACCCTAATAGATCCTGTCAGGGATTTCTCTATCTCTTTCTCTCATGAAAAAAAAATTTAAAAAGTGGACTCTTGGGGCCAGCAGATGGTATAGAGGTAAAGGCAGCTAGATCCCCACAAGGCCAAATGCACGGTTCAAGTCCCGGACCCAGTGACTTGAAAAACACACCGGGCACGTGTGTGCATGTCCAAATCCTCAGAGGAGAATAGAGGGGAAGGGACTGCAGCATGGCCATCCCTCTTGGGGGGTGATTTCTTAACTCTCCCTTTCTCACCATCTCTCTCTCTCTTTCTTATATCATAAGCATACAAACCCTAGCAAAAACTTTAAAAAGATAAAAGAATTTTATAACACATAAATTGTTATCTCAATAAAGTCCTTTAAAAAAATTTTTTTTTCAACAGTACAAGCTAAAATGACCTGGAGCTATGTTCTTCCAAGCATGCTCCACGGACTGGTGCTAGTCTGTGCTCTTGCCATCAGTCACACTGCGATAACAGGGACACTCTGAGAGATGGAGGTATTTAGAAACTGTTACAGCAATTTGGCTTTGCTGTGACAGTTTTTGTGTGTGGTTTATAAAAGTACTGGCTCACAAAGAGTCTGTGAGGAAAGACGTTACCCTTCTCCAGACGTTACTGCTCCAGATTAGAGAATAAATTCCATCTCCTTAGCCTAGCTTTCAAAGACCCCAATGACCTACTTGTCCCCACAGGCTTGTCTCCTTGTATATCTCCTTTTTAACATACCCTAAACAACTTAGACTTTCCAAACTCTGCTATATTTCCCACTCTGTCCTCTAGCCCATCACACACTGTCCCTGACAACCCAGATGTCTTTCCCTATCTTTTCCAATACATTTTTATTCATCCTTCAAGACTCATCCTGTCATCTCTTCTTAGAAACCACCCTACTTGCTTTCCCCACCAAACACCTTCTTCCTAGGGGTGATCTTTGACTGCTTATCTCATTTCTCTGAACCTCAATCTTTTCGAGATTGGGATAGTAAAAGCATATCCCTCATCTGGTTGTTGTAAACATTTATTTTATAAAACAACCTCAATAGCTATTTCCTTTAGCATCATAGAGAGCCACAAGCATCCTGCTGTACTGTAATTATTAGGTATGAGTCTTCTCCTCCAAATGATGATTTCTGAAGAGGAAAGTGCTCTGTTGAATCACCTCCATATCCGTAGGGCCTGACTAGGAGGAGAGACTCAGTAAGCATGATTTGAATGAGTGAATAAAGAAAGTTCTTTCTAGACCTAATGAAGAGAGGGAGGGCAAGAGGTATATGAGGTATACTATTATTTTTTTTAAATCCAAGCCATGGTGAGGCCAGGAGGTAGCATATCAGTTAAGGCGCTGAACTCCCACATGCCTGACCATGGTTTGAGTTCTAGACCCAGATTCTTGAAACTCATGCCAGGTGTGTGTGTGTGTGTGTGTGTGTGTGTGTGTGTGTGCCCAAAATCCCTAAAGGAGAGTGGAGAAGAAGGCATTGTGGAATGGCCATACTCCCTGGGAGGTGATTTCTCACTTTTTCCCTCTCTGTCTCTCTCTGTCTCTCCAGCAAGCACTCATGCCCTATAACAAACAAACAAACAAATAAAAACTCTTAAAAAACAAAAACAGAAAACAGGGTAAAATGCCATACCTGATAGAAATGTGGCCAGAAGGTGCTGATGGCAAGCTCGGCTTTCACCCAGCCCTCAGTGACGACTCCAGACACATTCCAGACAGGGTTCCCCTGGGGCCCACCGTTCACCTTCACGTAAACATTCAAGGCCCCTGGGCTGGACCTGTCACGGCTGGAGAAGTAGTAATGGAAATCGATACAATGGGTGTCATTCTCCTTTAGGGTAGGTAGAAGAAGGTGGGCTTTCTGGCCAGAGGCTCTTCCGGAGCTGTTCACCATCATAAAGGACCCTGGAGACAAGAAGGGCAGGAAGTAGAGACAAGGAGAGAAAAATAAAAGCCTTATGAAAATTAATTACACCCAAAAAACATGGTGGCTAGAGGACTAGCCAGTGATCAAGTCACTCTAGGAGTGTCTGGTTGACTTGGGGAAGTCCATCCTCTCTCTTGACCTGAGTACCTCCTTCTGTAATTGGAAACAAGGTTACCATTACAGAATGGTAGCATGTGTGAAGCCTTCTACAAAGTAGATGGTCTATAGACACAGCTGAAATATTACACCAGCAGCTCCTGAAGAAAGCATGGAATTAAAAGCTCAAGAATTTAGCTTAAGGAGATGAACTATAACCTCATGCAAGCATGGGCTGTTTCAACGGAGGCATGGCTTCTACAATAGAAGAGGTGCGAGTATTCCAGCATATCACACGTAGAGTCTTGCAATCAGTACAGAGAACCTTGTACTAAAGGTAAAAATATATAAGTAGAAAATATTGAAGCAAGCAAGGAAGACCCTGAAGAAATGTGAGAACCAATCAGACAATGTTAAGGTGGAATGGAAGGCAAATTGCACTTGCTAAGCACTTACAGGGGACCAGTGCTGATATTAGATGTCTTATTTATACACTATTCCATTTTAATTTCAGATTGACCCAGAGAGAGAGAGGGATTTTCATTTTACTTAAAGATTGAATGACTTACCATAGACCACTTGATCAGGGAAGGAGGGACCCAACTTCTCTCTAACTTCAAAGTTTATGTTATAATTAGTATTTGCAGAAAGCATAACTACTATTTCCAAGCATTAAAAAAGCTGTCTCAGGGCCAGCAGGTTAAGTCCACTGTGGTAGTGGCAGAAATGGGTTAAGTCCACTGAACTCTCACAAGGCCATGGTTCGAGTCCCAGACCTGGTGGCTTGCTTTCTCACTTTGCCTCTCTCTCTCTGACTCTCTCTGGTCAAATTAAAATAATGGCAATAATGATTAATAAAATGAAATAAAATATTTTTTAAAAAAAGGCTGTCTAATAGAAAGGAAGTGATTCTCTTTTAAGTCACTTAAATAGACTGAATGGGTGCTCCCACCTGGACCCATGTCCTTTGCCATGCACTTTGTAGTTCCTCCCAAGAAAAGCAGTCTGTCCTCAACCCTTAACTCTGGGCTCTACCATGACTTGTCAAAAGGATGTTATCAGAATGATTCAAGCAAACACTGAAAATGTGCTTGCCTCTTACACTATCACTGTTTCATGAGGAGAATGTGCCCAGGTAGCTACTGCCCCGTTTAGATTGGGATGAAGATAAGCACACATGGAGGAGACCTGAGCTCAACTGATAATGAAGAATCAAGCCATGCTACTCCTGCAACTAAAAGAATGGCCATGTGGCCAACATTCCAGGATAGATCAGTCAATTCAAAATCTATGCACAAACTCACAAGCGTGAGAATAAAGGTGTATTGTTGTTTGCCACTGGATTTCCTCTTGGTTTGTTATGCAGCATTATTGTGGCAATAGCTAATTGATAAAGCTGCCTGAAAGGGCAGATTCACAAAAGAAACCACAAGGAGGCACATTTCAGCTCACTGTGCAAAGGATTGTCTAACAAATCGAGCTGGTGCAAAATGGGATCGACTATCCAGAGACAAATGAGTTTCCCTTCACTGCAGGTGACTAAACAGCCTGGACTAATGAAAGAGATATCTATGGAAATTTCACAATCAGCTAGGAGGGCTGAACTCTGTGACTTAAGAGTCCTATGAGTCTATGAAATAAAGAGCATCATAAAACACAGTAGATAAACTCAGGTAGTTCTGGGATGAATATTTCCACTTAGAAAATCACTTTTACTTTGAAATCTTATTTTAACCACTACAAACTTCAATTCAAAATGAAACCTTAAGACTACTTATCCTCAGCAAAGATGAGCTACTTCAGTAGTTCTAAGTCATCTCATTCTTCCACCTTAATACCAGAAAGACAAACGATAGCCAGTTAATAAGTACTGGGATGTCCACTGTTTTCTTGGGGTTCTGTAGAGTATTAATCATTCATACCTTTTCTCTTCTGGGTTCTGACTGAATTTTTAAAAAGACACAGGAGACAGAAGTCAAAACTTCCACTTTATTACACACAAAGTTGTATTAGAAAAAGTAATGAAGACTTGTATTAAGCTTCCCGCATCTTTTTCCCTAAACTGGCATGCAGAGCAGCTGGATGAATCCCACCCACTGACTCTTCCCAGGTTCTTAGGACCAGGCCTAGTGACATGATCACTTAGGGTAGCAGTCCCCAACCTTTCTGGCACCCACCTCATGGAAGACAATCTCTCTATGAACATCTGAGGCAGGGTGGTCTCAGGATGACCCAAGCACACCATGTCTATTGCGCATCCCATTTCTGCCACTACCACATGATAAAATACAGTGAAATAATCACACAACAATAGAGTTTGCACTCTAATAATAATCAATAGTGCTGTCGATCTGACAGGAGACAGAGCCAAAGTGGCAACTGAGTAATGGGGAGTGGCTACAAACACAGATGAAGCCTCACTCACTCACCTGCCACCCGCCAGCCACCCCCCACTGCTGCCTGGGAGGGAGTTACTAGGGGAGGGGGCCAAAAGGCCATGGACCAGCACTAGTCAGTGGCCCAGGCACTGGGGACCCCCGACTCCAGGCAATTGGGTGTGTGTATACCAAAAAGTAGCCAAGATGGAGCACAATGACAAGGACAGAGAAACCTGAACTAGTGGCTGTTAAAGTTTAGTCATCCCACCAATCCAAAAATTCTCCCACTTCTTGGGGTAGAAGTCACTGGATATAGAACAGTTTTTGTCAGTGTTATCCAGGACAGTAAAGTTTCTGAGTTTATGTCCTAAAAGTAACATACAGAATGAGTGGAGAGATGTCTCCCAACAAGATACGCGACCTAATTATCAAAACCTCCCAGTGAGGCAGCAAAGACCCATTATAGGGAGAGAAACTGAGGCTCAGAGAAGACTGGGCCAGGATCCATTCTCTTATCTGCCTGCTGGCCTGTATCCCCACAGCATCCCAGGGTTTCCTAGGACCTACAAGCAACCACCACAAAGGTTGGGTAACTGCCCCTGCCATGAGGAGTGACACATGTCCCTGCCTCTGCCTGAGAAGCAAGGAACATCTGGCTCTCCCCACTGTGAATCCCATGATGGACATTTCAACACCTACTCTCCTCCCAGTTCACACCAGTGCACATGTAGCCTCAGCTTCTTACAATCCACAGCAGTGTGGCAAGTTTCTCTCCTACTAGCTCATATTCTCTCTTCTTTTCATCCTAGCTTCAGTAGCAGGGCAGGTTCACTGAGGAGATGGAGTTTACTCTGCTCCACATGGCTTCATGCTCAACCATAGAACATCCATCTATCTATTCCCAGGAGGCTAAAGACAACTCTCTGTTTTGCTGTTCCCATGACTATGGATAAAAAACACTGCTATTTCCCTGGAGCAGAGCTGGTGACAGTCTTTGGCCCTCCATCAAATTTCCAGGTACAATAGCTCCCCTTCATCCACAGTTTTTCTTTCCACAAGTGTCCGTTCTCCATAGTCAACCACACTCCAAAAATAACCAATGGAAAATTCTAGAAGTAAACAATTTATAAGTTTTAGATTGTGGACTATTGAGTGGCATGGCTCCATTCCACCAAGGGCCATGAATCATCCCTTTGTCCAATGTATCCACACTGAATATGTTATTTGTTCATCACTTAGTAACTGTCTTGGTTATCAGATTGAAAATGCATGACATATATAGGGTTTGGTACTACCTGCACTTTCAGGCATCTACTGGGGGGTCCTGGAACATGGCCCCATGGATAAGGGGGAACTACTAGAATGAAATTGCTAGCTGATGAGCAAACCTGGTTCTTCTGGGCACATAATTGGACTATATTCCCCAGGATTCCTATATACAACTAAGTTCTAGTCAAAAGAGTAAAATTATGATGTGTGGCACTTCCAGTCTAGCTCATATAGGTCACCTCAATCCCCACCCCCAAACTTCCAAACTCCACTATCTTTTGTCTCAAACTATGGCCCTTGGACTAGCAGCCCCGGAATCAGTGGGAGCTTAAGAGAAATAAGAAGCTAAGGCTCACCACAGGCTTACTGAATCCAAATCTGCATTTTATCAAGATATCCTGGTGATCTGTTTTCACTTTAAGGTGTGAGAATCACTGATCCATTTTCTTTTCCCATCTACCTGCTGAATGTTCAGGATTTCAAGAGCCTAAGGGAGGTAGAGCCACAGTAAAAAAAAAAAAAAAAAAAAAGCCAGGTTCCCTAAATGACCATGACCATGACCATGACAAAGGCCACTACCTATTTGGAACATTCCCTCTAGGCTTTGTGTAAAAAAAGAATAATCTATTACTGGGTTACCACACTACGGAAACTTTGAAGTTTAACTACTGCCACAGGTAGCACTATCATCATTGTTTTGGCACTCCAGTAGGGCTCCTGTTTCTGACAAGTCCCCTTATTCAAGGGGCTAATTTTAAATAGGGACATCATTAAGAGCAGTAACCCCAGGTGGTAACCTGGGAGGGCATTTGAAATGCAGAGAACAGCATGTGCCAAGGCACAGAAACAAGAAACCCTGGCATCCAACCACACAAGTGCAGATTCTTAGGGGAGGTGGGACCAGCCACCAACAGCCCCCTCCACATTTAGCTCTCCTTATGCAAGTCTGGCTACATCCTCCAGAAAGAAAGGAAGCCTGAGTTGAGCATAGACTTGCCTGTCTAGAGATTGTTCAGGAGTAAAAGCCCCTCCTCATGTATCAGCAGCTCAGTGGGGCCCTCTTTGATCAACAGGTTGGCATAATTAATATCATCCCGGGGCTGTCAGTTTCCTGGAGATCAAAAATGAGCCTGTCATTATGCTGAGATCAGTCAGAAACAAGAAAGAGGGAGACTGTAAATACATTCTTTTCCCTTAAAAAAAAAAAAAAATCCACTAACGTGATAAGGAACATAAAACAGCATTAGTTTCTTCGTAGTTATTATACTTAGCACCGAAAATTGTGGAATTAAACCAGGAAGTACTCTCGGGCTGGCCATAAATTTTGCATTTTCCCCTTCGTGCATAATAATGCCTTG
This sequence comes from Tupaia tana, assembly GCA_026018925.1. NCBI lineage: Eukaryota > Metazoa > Chordata > Mammalia > Scandentia > Tupaiidae > Tupaia > Tupaia tana. The sequence continues at coordinate 21,356,492 of JAKSZU010000015.1, read as the reverse complement.
ATAAGCGCCCCGTTATTGATGTGTCTGCAACACAGATCCCCCTTTTGGAGGCAAAACGCTTCTCCATAGCAGATGGTGGCTATTGTGTTTACACATGAGCACCTCAGGATTGCATTTCCTCACGTCGGCAGTAAAAAGAAAGTCCTAATTGAGTTTTTAATGGCTTTGCACATTGTTCATTAAGATTACATGAGTGTGCTCAGGCGACTGGCAGCTGAGAGCCTGGAGCTCCAAGAGCTCGGAGTGGTCCCTGCAGACAGGTGGCACCGCCAACTTCCAGGGCCGGCACTGACGTGAAGGGGACTGATGGCAGCAGGGACCCAAATGCTGCCTAGAGCCAAGCAGCTGGGGTGTCATGGCATGATTCCTGGATCTTCAGCCAAGAAAACTGGGTGTCAGTCCCACTTCTGTCACTTCTTAATTGTGCGACTTCTAAAAAGTCAGTGAAACTCCCTGGGCCTCAACGTCTTCATCTATAAAATGGGATGATGAAAACTGCCCACCAAACATTTTGTTTGTCTGTTTTCTGTGACTGTTTAATGACAAACAGCAGCACTTAACTGAATGAATGTTAATTTCATAAAATGACAAGCAGATGACAGCAGGCCCATTGCAATTTATCATGACTAATGTTCATTGGGAACTTCCCCCTTGATAAGCATTCATCTAAGCATCTGTAGTATCCCAAGGAGGTACTGTCATGTTGTCCCTGATTTTTTTTTTTTGAATTATTTTGTTTTGCCAGAGAGTGCACATGCTCACTGGAGAGAGACAGAGACAGAGAGAGAGAGAGAGAGAGAGAAAGCCAGAAAGCATGCCCCATAAGTCATGGTCACACTGCAATCCCTTGTCTTACATTTCTCCCTTCTTTTTGGGATTTTGGGGCATGCACTCAGCATGGGACTCAAACCATGTAGTAGGCTACGTGGGATCCAGCCACCTTAACCACCCGGCCATAGGCTGGCCCACTAACCCTGTTTTAAAACAAGGAATACTGAGAAAGAGGGTAAAGTCATTTGTCCAAAGCCACACAGTCAGAAAATAGTAAATACTCAAACCAAAGTGTCCATAAACAGATAGGGTTTAGACATGCACTTTTCAAACCAATAGATAATAGCTGTATGAATCTGCTTAAATTTAAGTTACTCAAAATGAAATAGAATAAGAAATCATTTCCTTAGCAACAGTAGCACATTTTGAGTAGCCAGCAGACACACGTGGCTAGTGGCTACCATATTAGATGGTGCCAAAGATGTAGAATGCCTTCAGAGTCACAGACGTCTCTGTTGGGTAACACAGATCTAGATATTGTGGATTATTCATCAAAGCATATCAAGTTACATCTGGGTGGGATATAAGAACTCAAGTAAACCAACGTATACATTTTGTAAACGCCAGTCAGGGAGTATCTAACTTACCCAAGATCATACAACACTCGAGATTCAGACCCAGATTTCCTGGTTCCCATTTCAGTTTCCATTACTGATGTCTCTGCCCCTCTTTGTCAAAGTCATACAGGCACAGGTACGGATCCCCGGAGAACTATTCACCAAGGTAAAAACATATGCTGCCTCCAGGAAGCACAGGGCCCTCGGAATTCAACATGTCATATGCCTTTTAGAAAAAGCATATGCAGGGACCAGCAGACAGCATAATGATTACATCGCTGGATTCCCATGTAGGTAACCGCGGTTTGAGTCTTAGACCAAGTGGCTTAAACCTCATGCCAGACGCATGTACGTACATGCCCAATATCCTGAGAAGAGAATAAAAGAGAAGGGATCAGTGCATGACCATCGCCCCTAGGGAGTGATTTCTCACTTTCTGTCTCTTTGTCTCTCTGGTGAGTGCACGTACCCTATAGCAAAAATCTCTCTCTTAAAAAAAAAAAAAAAAAGTAAGTGCATACAGAAAGAGTATTCACAGCCTTAGCTTTGACAAGCAGTTCATCATCTCTTTGCTGAGACCCTACTCCTGGTGAGTAAATATAATATAGGCTGCTTCTAACAAGAGTGCTCTGCCGATCGACTGGTCTGCATTGGAATCCCAGCTGTACCTCTTTTCCCTGGATGATCTCAGACAAATCATGTAAACTCTCTGAGTCTCAGTTTCATCTTCCACAAAATGGCCACAAAAACATATCTGGGGACCAGCAGTTAGCGTAATGGCTATGTCACTGGACTCCCACGTAGTCGACCTCAGTTCGAGTCCCAGACACGGTGGCTTAAACTCACGCTGGGCGTGTGTGTGTGCGTGCCCAAGATCCCGAGAGGAGAAAGGAGGAGAAGGGATTGCGGCGTGGCCATCCCCTCTGGGGGTGATTTCTCGCTTTCTATCTCTCTATCTCTCTCTGTCTGGCTGGTGAGCTCACGCACCCTATAGCAAAAACCTCTCCAAAAAAAAAACATATCTCACATTGTAGTCATGAGCATTAAATAAAATATGGTTTAAAAAGTGCCTAGACAAGGATTATTGCATCATAGATACTCAAAAATAGTTCTGGCCCAGCTGCGGTGGCATATGCTACTAAGATGCTGTGTTCCTCAGGCTGGGACCACATGAGAAGCCTGGGTTCAATTTCCAGTCCAACCTTCAGGCTTTATGCAGTGGGTGCATGCCAGTAGTCCCAACAACTTGGGAAGCTGAAGCAGTAGGATTGTGAGCTAAAGGCTGACCTGGACAGCATGGAGACCCTGTAAGAAAGGGCTGGGAGTGGTAGGAGTGGTGGTACACACCCGAGTTACAGCTGGGAGGTCAAGACAGAAAGATTGCAATAATGAGGCCTTGTCTTAAATTTTTTAATTTTAAAAAACAGCATCTTTTCCATTACCCACCCCCATTTTTTTTTTTTCAATATTCTAGGGAGACCTCCATAGACTAAAAAAGGAAATAGCAAAGAAATCCACTGGAAAAAAAATAAAATCAAGCATTTCATCTCCAACTCCATTAGCTAAGCAGTCATCAAGGTCTAGGGGTGCCTCCTCTTACACTTCCAGATCATCTTATTCCTCTCACTCACTCCCATGGTCACTGATTTGCTTTGTCAAGGTCCATGTTATTTGTGACATGGACTTTTTGTTTCATGGACTTCTGCATCTTCCTAACCAATATAATCTTTGATTGTTTTGCCATCTGATAAAGCAGAAATCGGCACCATTTTTCTGAGATTCAAAACTGACCATGATGCGTCCTCCACTTCCAATAAAGTCCCCCTGTACTGGAAATCCCCACCTGCTATAAAGTCCAGGATCTTCCTTAAAGAAACCTGGAGCCTTCTACATCCTGACCCTTATCTCCCTGCCCTGTATATGGAGATTCTCCCCCAACAGAGCCCTCACCTTTCAGTGATGGGCAGAACAATGGCCTCTCAAAGATGTCCAGAACATGTGGATACACGACTTCACATGGCAAGAGCGAATAAGTGTTGCAGAAGAAATTAAGGTTATTAACCAGCCTTGCGACTACCCTGGAACTTCCATGTGGGCACAATATAATTACAATGGTCCTTTTAAAGTAAATGAGGGAGGCAGGAAAGGCAGAGAGAGATTTGCAGATGCCATGCCACTAGCTTTGAGAATGGAGGAAGGGGCCAGGAGCCAAAGAATACAAGAGACCAATAGAAACCAGAACAGGCAAGAAAATGATCCTTTTCTAGAGCCTCCAGATAGGAATACAGCCCTAATGACACCTTGAGTTTTGTCCTGTGTGACCCATTCAGGACTTCTGACCTCCAGAACTACAAGATCAAAAGTCTGGGCTGTTTTCATCCACTAAATGTGTGCTGTGTTGTTGCAGCAGCAATAAGAAACCAAGTCACACTCCAAACATCCTGTGTACTTTCCGGCCTCTTGGCTTTCGCTCTGGTGCTGCCCTTCCTGAAATCCATGCCACCTATCCCCATCATAGTCCTTCATTAAAGTACTGAAATGTCACTTACTCTGTGCGGTTTTTACTCGCGCTCAGAAAACAGTCATGTCTGCCTTGCTGTTCCTGTATCTCACAGTGCATGCTTCCAATTTAGCTATGCTGGTCAAGACCTGTTTTAACAGTCCATAATGATCAAATTTAGCTAGCTAGTTGTTAGGAAAGGGCAAGGGGCACAAAATGCCATAAGGCACATGAGCTGTCAAGTAAGAAAATGCATATGTAAGAGAAGCACCTAGCACTCTCAGTATCGCCATGAACACTAAAAGCATTAAGCTAATCATAAATATAACGATAAAGCAATACCCATAATAACAAATATATCACTCAACATTATCCATGTTATCTTCAAAAGCAATCTTATAATCATGTGTCAAAAAAAGGGAAAGAAATTTGTTTCTTTTCTAATACACTAGAAAATGGGGAGGAGGTGTTAATTATAGCTTAATGGACAAATATCTATTTAAAACAAGAAAAATTTATCCTGAAATTTCAAAGGAACTGAACATTGTGAACATTTTGTCAGTTTGCGTGAATAAGTAATAAGTATTTCTGTAATCTTTCATTCAGACCAATAAGTTGGGGTTTAAGCATTTCATATGCAAATGTGTTAAGGCAATTTTCCAAGAAACAGCTATCTGATAATCCATGAGATGTGGATAATGTAGTTGACAAATGGTATTAAACCCAGGTGATTGGATTCAAAGGTGCTGGTGGATGCAGCTTTATGCTAACTCATGCTCCATATCTAATTCCAGCAAAGGCAGACAGGGGGGTTTGTGTACTTGGGCTTTCTGTCAAAGACCTGGCTCCGATGCATTCCTCCCCTCTTCCTGAGAAAGAAATGAAGGCACAGGGGAAGAGGGAGAGAGAAAGACAAGGAAGGGAAAGAGAAGAGGAAAAAGGAAAAACCAGGAGTGTAAGGGGAGAAGAAAGGAAGGAGAGGAGGGAAAGAAAGAGAAGATGGATGGGGGAGAAGGGAGAAAAAGTGAGGTAGTGAGAAGGGGAATTGAATTGGCAAAATACTATCTAAATCACATACAGGTCCTCAATAACCTCACATACCTCTGCCTGACGTCCCAAGCAAAAACAAAAACAAAAATAAAACCTTTTCACCTATTCTCTAAATGGTCTTATAATTAATTATCTTATGATTAAAAACAGACCTGGGGGCGGGGGACAAGTGGCATGGTGGTTGAGGGTGCTGAACTCCCACATGGCTGAATGCAGTTCGAGTCCCAGACCTGGAGACTTGCTTTCTCACTTTCTCTCTCTCTCTCTCTCTCACTCACCCCCCACTCCTCCATCCCCCCCCCCCATCCCTCCCTTCCTCTCAGGTCAAATTAAAATAAATAAATAAAGTTAAATAAAATAATTATTAAAACAAAAACAGACCCAGAGAAAATGAAGAATATACCAGGACCTGTGGTCTCTTCTACTTTATAACTTACCTCCACCCAACATTTCAGCATAATATCTTAACATCTCATAAGGAAAAGCAAATGTTATGTAGGAAAAACAATGAAACCCAAAAGATGACAGAATAAGAACTTGGCTACATAGACTGTGAAGCATAAGACTTTGTGCGGTTTGCTTTATGATGCTGGAACTATCACTCCTTATTTGGAGAGATCAAGATGGAATCGAAGCTCAGACAATGCCACTGTCCTTTCAGATTCCCCGCCCATCCCTATGCACCCATTTAAGTCATGCTGTGACTCCATACGCAAGAATTCTCTCTCCTTTGCTTCACATGAGAAACAAGTATGCAGAGAGAATTTCTAAAGTGTCCTCCAACCATAAACTCTACAGTTCCAAGACTTTACAGTCACATGACTAGTTAGTGATGAATTAGTTGCTTGCATTTTCCACCTAGCCTCCTTCTGAAGAAGAGGTGGGGAGGAGAACCCTTGCTCCTTAGGTCTTGTTCCTGGAGGAATGCACTATTTTCTGTGTTCCCACAAGAATTCTTTTCTCACCTTCTTCACACATGTGCTTATGAATAGCAAAATAGCAAACACATACTCAAATTTTACTTAGATGCATTCATTCAATTTCAATATCAACCCTGTGAAGCAGTCACTGTTATTATCCGCCTGCCTAACAAATGAGTAACTGAGACCCAGAGAGGTTAATTGACTCTCATGGCCAACTGCTTGTAGCAGAGCCAGGATTCAAACTCAGAAAGTTATAATCATCATTTAGCTCTGAGCCGCCATGCCACAAGAAGGCATGTTACATTTCGTGGCAGAAAGTGATCTTAAATTCTCTGATATTAGCTGATCTCGCCCTGGGGAGCTGGCACAGGCAGCAAGAGGAGCAAAGAGTAAGAGGGAAAAAACAAAAATTAAACCAGTCGGCAAGCTGCTGTCATTTAGCCAGCCACAGTGGCACATGGTAACGCAGTGCTCCACGATGCTGAAACCACATGGGAAGGTACTAAGTTCGCATCCCAATGTCTCCCTGTACATGATGGAGAAAAGTATGCATACCCATGATCCTAGCCGGCTGAGACTGGAATGAACTGTAGAGTGAAGACCCTACTTGTGGGAGTGGAAGGGGCTTCTGACCTGCCTCTTACAGATCTCTGTCTCAGTAAATAAATAGACTTTTAAAGAGAGAGAGAGAGAAAGAGAAACAGGGCTGCTGGAAATATTATCAGACCCTAGATTGTTCCTGACAGTCACTAGGTTGAGTCCTTTGCTTCTGTAGCTCTAAACTGCAATGACATGGAACCAAAATATATATATTTTTTAAATCTCCCAACTCTTCACACATCCGTTGGCATGATAATATTTTGATTAGTTACATTTATGCTCCAATTACACTCACAGAATGTTCAACTGTGTCTTATATATAGCGCGTTTGCCATGCTCCATAGAAAAGACTGGATTATTACCTCGTATATTTGCAATGGGAAAAGACACAAATGGAAAGGGGAGAAAAAAGCAAAATGAAGAGATGACTAAGCCTGTTAAAATAGTGCTGTCTTGCCTTCGCATTACTAAATTGGGTCATTGCTATTATTTCCCCAGCTTTAAAATGCCAGGGCTTGGAGAGATGTACAGTATTAAAGCCTACCTTTCCTCTCACCTGATGCTTTTATCTCCCCTACGACAACCAGGTCTGAAAGCAACCTCATCATGCACCCAATGAGTGGCAAGGTCAACAGTGGGGGATGTTGTTGTCTCTGTGCTTTTCCCCCCTCTGGAGAGTATCCATCTACTTCTCAAAGAGGTCTGTAACCCTGTCAGAGATACATTAAATAAATAAATAAAAACTAAGAGCTACCCTGAGCTTTGCAAAATGCCTACCGCAATGATGCTAGGCTGGACTCCTTATTTTGACACTATTGCATTGTTTTGTCTTTTATCAGCAGATCACACTGGGGGTGTTGGAGGCAAATGTAACTCATGGCCTAATACTGATGCAGTGGGGCCCCTTGGTCCCATGGAGACCTGCTAACAACTATCTGTATCCCAGTTCCATAGCACCCCGCCCCTCACCTCTTCGGTAACCAGGGCTTGCCCCATGTGGTGCCATGCACGAAGGCCAACTGTCACCTGTTTTCTTGTGAACTCCAAACCAAGCATTTTATGAATTTAATAAAATTGGTTCTAACTTGAAATATTACTCGTGCCCTACCACATGTCTGACACTCTAGGGAACAGCAATCGACATGGAAGAGTTTTTGCCCCAGTTGAGATCACAGATAAGTAAAAAGCAATCGCAAGCCTGTGGGAAGTTTTACAGTAAAGCAAGTACATGGAGAGGTATCTAACCCAGACTTGATTTCAGGCGAGAGGTATAAAAAGAATGAAAATAACAACATCTTGTTGGAACAAATAAACTCTACGCTAAGGCCTAAGGTTATGCAGGTGTCAGACAGAAGAGGGAACAGAATGTTCCATGGGATGAAACAGCCTGTTTCAAAGTCAAGACAACACAGTCTGCCCTGTGGCGAGGCCAGAAGGAATTGGAGATAGAGAGCAAGTGCCTTATAGACCATCTCTCTCACCTCCCACCGTTTAGGTTAGAGGTGAGGAAGTTGGTATTCAGAGAGGGGCAATGACTTGCCCAAGTTAGACAGCCAGGTGGTAGCAGTGCCAGCATTTACACTTTCATGTGTCTCATTCCAAGATCGGTATTTCCCTCTAACGTCGTGGTTCCCGAGCTACAACACACATTGCAATAACCTGGAAAGCTTGTTCCAGTTCACTGTCTGAAAGTTTGGGGTGGAGTCCAAGAACCTTCAGACCACACTTTGAGAACCACCAGACTAGCTGACCTCTAACTGCCCAGCCCTGCTAAGCCAAAAGCCCAAAAACTTTGGCAGATCAGTAAGTGGTGCTGCCTTCTCTGTCCTTCCAGGGCCACCGGATACTAACCTACTCAGAGACTCCTTCCTACCCCGGAGTGTGGTCTGCCCACCTCTCTCAGAGGCAGGAGGTCTCTGTCCGTAGGCCATCAAATGTGAAGGCCCTTTCAGTTGTCCAACCCCACCAATCCGCCTCCTTTGGCCTGAGCAGTTTCCCTTCCATCACTGCTAATTACCAAGAACATCATTAGTCACTTATCGACTCCCCCGAATGTACTAGGGTCTGCATAGAAAATAGCACAATAATTATTCCTCCTCTTTTACCATCCTCTAAGGAGCTACAAGACTTTGACAGCTGTTATCCAATTAATCCTGACAGCTTATTTTTTTTAATAATGTAAAGGTATTTTTTTTTAATCTAAGATGGGAAAAGCTATTTCCTTTTTTGAAGTAAGAATGAGGACAACGACAGGCCAAATAATTTGGCCATCATCACTAGAGTCATTTTCTGCTGCCTTTCTCCTTCTGGGTCAGTGGAATAGTGTAGGACAAGGGCTTGGATTCTAAATTCGGATTGCCAGATCAAACACCAGCTCTGTCAGTTTTCAGTAATGTAATCTTGGACAAGTTACTTAATCTGTCTGAGCCTCAGTTTACTCATGTACAAAATGGGGCTGATGACAGTAATAGTAATACCTGCCTCATAGGCCTACTGTGAGAATTAAATGCATTTATGTATGTTCCATGTTTAGACTGGTGCTAAGCATGCTGGAAGATCTATATAGGTGTGGTCATCAATGGCAGCAGTAGCCTCTCTGAGCCCCGTGATCTCTTTTAGAAAGAGAGAGAGCTGACCGTGTAAACCCCAGGGTAAGGCAGGTCCTAGTTTCATGGTCCACATAGGCAGTGGCTAGGAAGCACCAGCAAGACAAGGAATATCTTTCTTTGTCAGTGATTCCCTAGGTCTGGGTCCTGAACCTGCTGTAACAGCATGGCCTGAAAACTTGTCAGAAGAGCAAACCCTCAGGCTCCATCCTAGAATGACTAAATCAGAAACTCTGGGTGGGGCTCAGGCAGGACTGGGTTCTGACCAGTCCTCAGGTGATGCTGATACGTGCTCAGTTTGAGAAACACTTCTTTTGCAAACAGGTTGCCTGAGCTTCAGCCTATCTGAGTGGGCCACAATTACCCAGGGGCTCATGCCAACCCTCGTCTCCTGGGTTTCCCCTACTTTTCCCATAAAGAAATAGGCTATCTCAGTTCACAACACTGGGTCATGGGGCCAAAGACTGCGTTCTTGACCACTGCCCACACAGCCTCTCCACTCATCCTTCCAGAAAGGATTCCAATCACCACCCACTGGTGGGCTTGCTGGAGGAGGGCAGTCATTGCTGAAGAGGTGCTGGAGCTGCCCTTGTGGGTCAGATGGCAGGAAGAGGCGGATACTTGGAGAGAAATTATGTCTCACAAAGGCAGACATAAAGAGCCTCTCGGTCCTGCTTAAGTCCTTGAAGCCACTGGAATGTCTCCATGGCTATCCATATGGGCCTCTTGAAATCAAGGCTCTTGGATTCCTGGCCATTCTTCACGGCCTACATCCCAAACACTCTCCCTCTCATCCATCACTCCGCACCCTGCTCAAGTTTCCTGTTTCAGTCTTACTTTCCTCCCACTACCTATGCATAGTTCCCCTCCTTTGTCCCACTTTTTCTATCAAAATCCACTTGGGACTTTCCCCTTTGACCACACTGCAGAAACCAACCTATTCTCTGGATATCCTCCCTTTTGCTGCTGTCTAACCCATCCAGTCCAGAGGTTGCCACACTTTGACCACCAAAGATAATGACCCTGTCAGCTCTACTCCAGCCTAGTGTTGAGACCTGGACCCAGATGGAGCACAAGATAAAACCACGAGGTGGAGGCAGCTCTAGGCTCTAGTACTGAGGGCTTCCATGTAGGCCAAGAGTGCTGGATTTGCCCCTAGGCTCCCATAGCTACATGGCACATTGATTTTCTCTCAGTCTTGGAGGCTCGAAGTCTGAAATTAAGGTGTTGCTGGGCTGGTTCCTTCTGAGTGCTATGGGGGAGAATCTGTCCCATACCTCTCCCCTAATTTCTGGGGGTTTGCTGCAATTCTTGGAAATCTTTACTATCATCCTCGCATGCATTCTCCCTGTGTGCATCTGTCTGTCTTCAAATTTTCCCCTTTTATAAAGACACCAGTCCAACTGGATTAAGGGTCCACCCTATTCCAATATGGCATCATCTTAGCTAATTCTACCTGCAATGACTATCTGTAAATTCCATCACATTCTGAGATACTGGGAGTTAAGATCTGAACATATGAATTATAGTGGACAGAATTCAACCCCTAACAAGTTCCCTTGAGCCCTACTGTGCTCATCACCCAAAATGGTATGTAAGATGGATTTTTATAGAGATGACTGAATTTCAGCTTTGCATGGTTTCATCTTAACACAGGGGGAGAAACAGAAAAATAGAAAGGCGGGGTAAAAACTTACCCACCATAGAAAGACATCTACACAATCTTGAGGTATTTCTTTACGATCTCGTTTCCTGGCATAGGTTAGGGCTTTCCACAGAGATGTGGCATTTAATTGGGCTTACAACTGAAGCTGGTAAACTTTTCTCGAGAAGAGGCTCAGTGAAGGATAACAGTTTACAGTGGTCTTGTTTGCATTGAAGTTAAAACCAGATGCCACTGAAAAAAGACTGAGCATCCCTTCCCCAGGCTGCCTGTTCACTGATGTCACCCACAAGTCCTACAACAAATGTGTATTGAGTGCCTGTTATGTGCCAGGCACTGTTGTAGGTCCTGAATATAGCTGTGACAAAACAGTCAAGACACTTAATCAGAGACAGATTGCTGAGATGAAAATTCTCCTCAAGAGCTTCGGAATGAGTTGAATAGGACTCCTGTAGATGCCCCCCAGGGCTGTGCAACAGCCTTTTTATTCCATGATTTCCTCATTTTAAGTTCTTGATTTTTAGTTCATCTTTCAATGCTCTGAAGTACCTTTGCAATGATTATTTCCCCAGGAAGGATCTGTGAATGGTATATTTCCAAGTCTGTGCATTTTTTTTTTTTATCCTGCCTCACTGCTACTTCATAGCATAGATCATGTGTTTGTGTCTAAGTTTCATCTGCCTCAGCCTATCCCTTTGTGCACACTGTAGGCCAAGGTCTCATACTTTGCTAACTAAACAAGCAGAGCAGGCTTGCCCCTCTCCGCTCAGCCCCTTTACTTGGAGACACACTTGGGAAGAAGGTGGGCAGGCACATCCCCCATCCTGAATCTTAACATATAAAAGATTCTTTTATCTTATAGGTTTGTACCTGGAAGCCTAGCATGGCCTTAAGATGCAAGTTCTGGAGTCAGGGTCCTCCAGTCAAACCCACTTCCTAAAATGCATCCCCAGGCAGATTACTTTAGCTCTCTTTGTTTTCCAATCTGTGAAATGGAGATAAGAGAAAAAGGCCAACCTCATGGGATCCTTATGAGAATTCAGAGTTAATATATGCAATGACCAGAAGAAGGGCTGACAAACACTTTCTGTAAAGGATCCGTTAGCCAGTATGTTAGGCTTTGCAGATCATATGGTCTTTGTGACGACTACGCTATTCTACTGCTGCAGCATGACCACTGCCATAGACAGTACACAAATACATAAGGCTATGTTTCAATAAAACTTCACAAAAACAAGCAGCACAGGAAGTTCATGGGTGGTAGGGTACTGACCCCTGACTTAGAATAGTACCAGGCAAACAAGGGGACTTCAAAACACTCATGGAGAAATTGGAATTAAAGTATAAGTTTAGGGTCAATCCATGTCTTGGTGGTTAACGTGGCTGGATCACACATGGCCAGCCCCACAGTTTGAGTTCCAGACTGGTAGCTTGGAAAACATGTTGGGCATGTGTGCGTGCATGCCTCCTGAAAGACGCGAGAAGTGGAGAAGGGATTTTCACGTGACCATGCCCCATGGGGGATCTTTTACTATTCCTATCTCTCTGGTGAGTGTATGTGCCCTCTGGCAAATGAAAAATAAAAAAGTGTGAGTTCATTTTGGTGCAAAGGAATTTTGAAATCCATGCATAGTGTTTTCATAATACAGATTTTCCAAAAGTTCTTTGAAAACCTCTTGTACTTTCAATAAATATTAGCCATTATTATTAACTATGACTAGATTCAGAAGGGTGTTATTGGAGCCTCTCCTATACTTACTATCTGGTTCCCTGACACTATGAACAGATGGTGCACATGCAAACCATCATCCACAGCATTCCTACCAGCCCACCTATAGCACTCTGCATGCGAAAACTACACCTTCCGAGAGGCAAAGTGCCGCCACAATCTCCTTGCTAACTTTTGCCTGTATTTTTGAGTTTCAGCCTCCAGCAAGATGTAAAAAGAAAGGGTGGGAGGAAAACAATAGAACTCTGAGTATTTCAGAAAGTTCTCTTCATGCTATAAAGGGTTGTCTGTCCCATTTTAGGATGGTACAGACCTTCGTTTTCTCCTAAAGGAACAAAGAGGGATTAAAGACACGTCTTACTTTTGTGAAGGGCACAGCATACATAGCTGATTCCATGTTTTTCCTGATCATTCCACTTAGTTTTAGAGTTGGGAGAAATTCTCCCAATTTCTGTCAAAGGATTACCTGTCTTACTCTACAGTGTGGCTATAGCCTCTGGTCTTTGTTGTTGTCCTCTTGGGAATTTTTATGTGAAACTGGAAGAGGCTGTGATTCTCAAAGGCTCCAAGGTTCATTTCCGCCCCAGACTCTGAGCATCCAGTGTGGAGTTCTTGATCCCTGTGTTCTCTGTAGTGGCCGCCATCTCATGTCTGACAATTCTCTATTTGCTCTTCTGAATTTTCTGATTTTTTTCCTTCATCACCTATACCAAAGGTTAAACTATGCCTTGGTTTTCTCTTGTCCTCACTAAAGTTGATATATCAGGACCCACAGCCAAAAGTAGAGAGAGCAGGTGTGGGCCAAACTTCTCAATGTATATAAAAATCCTTTAAGGAATTCCTGCTTACTTAGGCTTCAATCCCTTCCAAACTTGTATATTCGTTCATCCATTTATTCACTCATCTACTCATTCACATGTCCATCACAGTTCACTGAGTGAGCCAGTGGTGGCTGGGTGGTGAAGGCTACAGGATCCCACATGGCCAACTGCATGATTCAAGTGTGTACCTGATGGCTTGAAAACCATGCTGAGTGCAGGTGTCTATATGCCCAAAATCCTGAAAAGAGGGAAAAATGGAGGAGAAGGGATTGCAGCATGACCATTCCCCACAGGGAGGTAGTGCTTCTTCATTTTCCTTCTCTGTCTCTCTGGGGAGCACACGTGCTCTCTAGTAATAAAATAAAATAAAATAAAATAAAATAAAATAAAATAAAATAAAATAAAATAAAATATTCACTGAGCAATAATATCCATGGTATCAGAAATACAGAGAATAGATACTTCTTTTGAGGACTTCTTGGATTAAATGAATATGGTGGATCCTGTGATGTACTGCCCAGGTTCCTCTTGAAAGAAGGTCTTGTGGCTCCAGGTGCTGGGACACAGTGGCACACAGCCTTCAGTTATTAGACCCTCTAGGGATTGTCTCAGCTGCAGAGTGTGGCCTCTCTGAAGGCCTATTTTCTTTGGGCTGTTACACATCCAACGATGGACACAGGGCTATAAAACACCAGTCAGTCCTGCCACCTGCAAGCTCTCGTGGGCCCTTTTAGCTCCAGAATTGGCCAAGGGTGTCTTTAGGTCTGCATCACAGCTCAATGTCTCCCTCTGCTTGCCCTGGTCCCTTCAGCCCCTTCTGCAGCTGCTAGTCCCAGGGTACTTCCTCGTAAACAGGCCAATAAACTTTAACCTCTGTCTCTAATTCTGCTGCCCAGAGAACCCAGCTGTGAGGATGAACCTCGGGACACAAAAGAGGAGCAAGTCACTCTGCATGGTGACATTTGCATTGGTTCCTAAAAGACAGGCAGGAAAATTCCAGGTAGAGAAAGGGAGCAATCATTCCAGGCAAAGGGAACAGAGAAAAGCCTGATGATGAAAAGCTGAATTCCAGAATCCTTTACTGCCCTGGTCTGACTGGAGTCTGGGAATGTGGGGGCCAAGGTCAAAGACAAAGCCAAGTCCTTGAAGGTCAGACCAGGAGGCTGACCATTCACCATGCACACCAGTGGGTGGTTTAAGAATTGATGGTAACATGCTCATTTCACAAAGATCAATGTCTTCGTCAAGGTTCAGATGAGAAAACAGGAACCACTCTGGATATTTCAAGAATGTAGAGTTTTCATTAAAAGATTCAGCTTTACACAAGCTTTACTCAGTTTTTCCTATTGGAAGTCTGTGAGGGTGACAGTCAGGAAAACCCCAAGTATAGAGGTCATAGGAGAACTGGCTGCAAGGGTAACAATCAGGTGCCGCCCCATGTCCAGTGACTGCCAATATCCCTATCCGTGCCCTCAGCTGCAGGAGAGCAGTGGCTTTCCCAGTTCTGCTGTTCCCCAGATCTCTCCTTGGTGGGATCTATCTGGGACCCTGCAGGCTAAAGAGTCAGATAAAAGTAGTTTCCAGGCTTTATGCCCTGTGGCACGAGAAAAAGCTTGGGTTGTTGGGTCATAAGTCATATATTGGACCAGAACTTTCTAACCAGAGGGTTATAGAAGAGATGGGTATAAGCAGAAACATCAGTTTAGAGGCCAAAGCAAAAGTCCAGGCGAGAGATACTGGTGCCTTTATAATGGTCGTGCCCAATTCCTCTTCCTCCCCAAGAACCCCAAACTGAGGTTGGTGAGGGAAGGCGAGCAGAACTGAGGAGGCCAGGTAACAAGGGCTGCCTGAAAGAATGCAAAGGCCACTCATTCCTATCCTGCCAGGTGTGACACTACAGATGAGCCCCAGACCAGGTGGCTGCTTCTTACTCACTGGCATTTGGGCAAAAAGGGCATCAAGAGGAACAGAGAGGAATGATCTAGAAGTCAGACAATCAACTTGGAATCCTTTCCCATTTCCTTACTGGGTGTAGGACTTTCCTAGGTCTGCAAATTACCACCACCACTCATTCCCTCACAGTTCTGAAAGTTAGAAGTATGAAATCAAGGTGTGCTTGCTGTATTCCCTCTGAAGTCTCCAGGGGAGAACTTGTCCAGGCCTCATCCAGCTTCTGGTGACTCCTAGCATTCCACGTGGCTGCATCACTCAAATCTCTGCTTCCAAATTCAGTTGGCCTTCTTCCCTCTGTCTCCCTCTGTATTTCAATTCTCCCTTTGCCTTTCTCTTACAAAGAAACTTATCATTAGATTTGTAGGGCCCACCTCAAATCAGATGATCTCATCCTGAGATCTTTAACTCAATCACATCTCAAAGAAATATTTTTCAAAATAAGTTTCCATTCACAAGTTTCAAGAGTTAGGACTTAGACCCGCCTGGCTCAACCCACTACAATGACGCTGTGCATGTCACCTACCCTTCGTAAGACTCAAGTTCTGTACTAACAAAATAGGGAACAGGAGGAGATGATAATCCACCTGGACGTCGCAATGATTATATAAAAGAGAACAAGTCAAAGCACGGTGATAGGCACAAAGGAAGTCTGAATTAAGTCTGCAGAATCAGAATCAGGCCCTGCATGGTCTCTTGGGACTGGGGAAGACCTGAAGCGTGGCTTAGTTCATGCAGGACTAACACAAAGCATGAAGTCCAGTTCACATCCAGGGGTACACTGGATTGCCTCATAAGGTCCCAGTTCTAAAGCCCATGATATTACAAAATAGCATGAGATTGCTGCAGCTCCTCATCTACTAATGTGAACAGTGGATGGTATGAGCTCCAGATTGCTTCCGGCTCTCACTGCCAATGGTTTTAGGATTTTTGTAAAAATTAACTTCACTATTATTCATCCAGCAACTAAAACACTGCTCCCACTGACAAGGAAGGGAACCAGATCCAAAAGGATCACTTCCAATCACAGTGGCTTGTCATCACTGCTTCCTGCTCTTGCCTACGTCCTGCCTACCCGTCTCAGAATTCCGGTCCTCCCTGCACCTAGGCTTGCTTGTGGCTCCATGAGAACTTAGAACAAGACCCTTTATGTTAGACATGTCTTTTCCTTTATGCTTTTTAAACTTTAATAAAACTGTCAGAATAAGGGAAATCTACAAAGAACTAAAATAATAAACACCCATAGCTCTAACACCCAAGTTAAACCACTGTGAATGTCTTGACATATTTGTTTTGCCTTTTTATTTTTAAAGAAAGATCACTTTATTGTGATTGTGAAAATGATACATATTCATTTGGAAGAATTCAAGAAATACAAAGATTCAAGTTTAAAAAAAAAATTCTGAAGTCTCACCACCCAGAAATAGCTATTATTAACATATGGCAAATATTTTAAATATCTTATATTACATTCAGAGACAAAAGGGTGGCTAGATGGATATTGGATGGATGGATGAACAGAAGGATAGGTAGAAATAAATACTACTAAATATGAGATAAACTACTATATGCTACTTAAAATTTTTAAATGTTATATTTATTTTTACTTGTATTTTACAAAAGAAAAAAGAAATTAAAACAAAATTAAAGAAAATCTAGACCTTCAAATGTTTCTTCCTGAAAAGATATTTACCAAAACAACAACAATAACAACAAAACTTTAAAGTTAAGAATACAGACTGTGAAGCAATCATTAAGAGTGTGGAGTAATAATGGGTTTTTTTTAAACTATTTATTTAATTTTAGACACTACTTAATGACTCCTTGCTGTGAAAGATAGCATTAGAACTTTAACACTTCCTCTCAATTTCCCCTCGATCTCTTGATTTCTCAGCTTTAATTGTTGGTGGCTGCTGTTGTTATACTGCCTGGGTTTATAACCTTCATATCCTGATCTATAACTATAATTGCCCATGTTGTTTATTGTTAGTTCTGTATTTCTGTGGATTCACTACTCATCATCAATCCTTATACCATGAGCCCTGAGTTCATGAATCTTTTATTTTTATTCACTCTTAATTAGTTGTATTTTGTGATTAAGTATTTTTTAAGAGATCATAGCTGTTATATTGCCTAAGTATATTTATTCTAGATGGCAATCACTTGTTGGCTTTCTATGCTGTGATAGTCTTAGACTATGCTTTCTTTCCCTCAAATCTTTTAGATAGTGTTCTTTTGTTTTCTGATACTATTTACTGATCTAGAGAAGTTGAAGTTAGTCAGTTTATCCCTCCTCCTTGCAAAGGATGTTTTTGTTTCTGAAAAGCTTGGTAATTATTTATCCATAGATTTAATATCTTCACTAGGATGTGCTGTGTGTCCAGCATTCTGTTCCAAATTTTCCTGGAACACTGTTTTATTTGATTAAGATAAAATTTGCCATTTCAACCTTTTGTTGTTGTTGTTGTTGTTGTTTAGGCTTTTGTTGTTTTTTTTTTAGGTCATATGTGCTCACTGGAGAGACACAGAGAGAGAGAAAGTGAGAAATCATCAGGGGTGGGGAGGTTGGCCATGCTACAATCCATTCTCTTCCATTCTCCTCTTGGGATTTTGGGTACCCACACACATGAATCCAGCATGATTTTCAACTTGTCAGATCCAGGACTCAAATTAAGTCTGGCTATATGGGAATTCAGTGCTTTAACCCTCACACCATCTGCTGGCTTCCATTTTAACCATTTTTAACTGTACAATTCAATGGTATTAATCACCCTTACAATATTGTGCAACCCTTCACAATTATCTACTTCCAAAATTTTTTCATCAATCCAAAGAGAAATTCTGAAACCACTAAACGGTAACTCTCTAGTCTCACCTTCCCCTGCCTGGTAGCCTATAATCTACTCATGTCCCAGACATTTCTTATAAGTGAAATCCTATGACTGGGGGGGGCGGGGGGGGGGGAGGAGGGAAGAAAGAAAAAAACTCATAGCAAGTATTGGGAGAATGTTGAGAAGTTCGGGCTCTCATACATTGCTAGTAGACAAGTAAAATGGTACATCCACTTAGAACATATTGTCTTTTAATCTGAAATTTTAATTACTTATTCACTTAAGTACATGGTGTGTGTGTGTGTGTTGTATTCAGAGACAGAAGGGCATAACTCTTCTCTGGTGAATTCCAGTGATACCCTATGTACTAGCTGTGTCAACTTGGGCAAGCTATTTAAAACATAATTTTTCTCATCTACAAATCAGGGATATGTAATAGTATTGACCTTAAAAACATGCTGGGAGTGGGACCAGCAGTTAGTGTAATGGCTATGTCGTTGGACTCCCACGTAGTAGACCGCGGTTTGCCTCCCGGACCCGGTGGCTTAAAACTCACGCCAGGCGCATGTGCGTGTGTGCCCAAGATCCCAAGAGGAGAATGGAGGAGAAGGGATTGCGGTGTGGCCATCCCCCCTGGGGGGTGATTTTTCGCTTTCTGTCTCTCTGTCTGGCGAGCGAGCGCACGCGCTCTAAAGCAAAAAAAAAACAAAACAAAACAAAAAAACAACAAAAAAAAAAACAACCTCTCAATAAAAAAAAAAAATTGCTGGGAGTGTGTGCTTGAATGCGTAAAATCATGAGAGCAGACAAGGGAAGGGACTATGGCATGGCCAACTCCCCTATAGGTGTTTTTCCATTTTCCCTCTCTCTGTCTCTTTGGAGAGCACATTCCCCTCTCATAGCACATATTTTTTCAAAAAAAAAAAAAAAGTTAAAACATTAATATGTATAAAACTCTAAAAGTACCTTATAGTCAACACAAAAAGGATCTGTTCTTGTTTTTTTGTTTTGTTTTGTTTTTAAGATTTTTTTTATATTACATTTAATCACATATATCTTTACAGTGTATAATATTTCTTTTTCTTCTTATTTATTTTTTATTTTTTATTATCATCATAATCTTGTTTATATTACATTGAATTGCATATTTTACAGTGCATTACAGTGTATTACATTGCTTTTTCAAAAGGGTGTTCTTGTTTTTTGTTTCCTTTTCTAATGTTTTTGCCATAGGGTACATGTGCTTATCAGAGAGAGAGAGAGACAGAGACAGAGAGAAAGAGAGTAAGAAATCACCCCCATGGGTGATGACCATGCCACAGTTCCTTCTTCTCCATTCTCCTGGGATGTGGGGTACACATGCACATGCACCTGGTGTGATTTTCAAGCTGCCAGGACTCAAATCGAGTCTACCGAACCGCCTTAACAACCACGACACCTGCTGGTCCTAAATGTTATAAGACATTTGAACAAATCAAATGTAATGATATATGTATACCTTTATGTTGTGTATCTTAGAATAAATCTTTTTCCTTCAGCTATTTTGATGTCAATCTTTGTCAATCTTCCCTTGACTACTTTCATAACTATTTCATCTGCATTCATGTGCTTGTCAAGACTTTCCTCTGTACTTTTATTCCAGCAATGTATATTCTATTTTGCTTTTGTTTCATATTTTACCATTACTAATTTATTTATAGGTTCATAAATCTTATTAATGCTATTTGGGGTGCCAGATTGTTTCCTTTTTTCTCTATTAATCTCATTCTGTTTGTTCATTGCCTTATCCTAAAACTTGTATTTACTAACTTGATATTCTATAGGGTAAAGCAGTTATGAATTATTTACTTCAGCTCCTTAATTAATATATGCTTGTAAATAGAATCATTGCTCTTGCATGTGATAGGCCCCGATTGCTTACTTTCATCCTTCTTATCTTTCTTTCTCTCCTTTTTTCCTTTCTCCTTTTAGTGTGTTCATTTTTTTTCCCTAGCATATGCTTTAAGGTTGCTATGACATTTCTTACCTCCTTGTTTTGCCTGGTGGCTCTGCTTGGGTGGCTTCAACCTGACATTCTATTTGCTATGATGTATAGCATAAGCGACACCTGACTCTCTTCCCACCGTATCAGTGAACAGTTTGTTTTCCCCTTGAAGCTGAAATTTGAAGATTGAGTATTCCTTGTTCTGCATGATTTCTTTAGCCTAATGGAAGAGTGAGAAGGAAGGAGAGTGCTCAGCGAAGGTAATGTTTAGTTACTGTTAAGAGTAAGAGGTATCTATCTATTCTTTCTTCCTAGACTTTGGGAAGTATGTGGTCCTCAGATTCTCTCCATCTACTTGCAAGTACTTATATTACTAGAAAAAATATTCTATATTTTCATATAATTTATCCAATCTAGTATATAATCCTGAAGCTTTTGCTACTATCAAAGACAATTAACTACCTCTGTAACCTTCCTCCTTTGACTTGTTTCAACTCAACCCTACACTGGGACATTTTTCTTTTTACTTAATATTATGACTTGAATATCTGTCCCCATTTAAACTCATGTTTAAATTTAATCCCATTGTAATAGTATTAAGAGGTGAGGCAGAATAAAAAGTGATTAGATGGAAGGCTCCACCCTCATGAATGGATTAACCCATTCATGCATTAAAGGATTAATGGATTAATGAATTATGATGAGAGTAAGTTGTTATAAAAGCAGTTCTCTTTTTTCTTTTATTAAAAATTTTGCTATAAAGTACGTGCACTTGCTGAAGAGAGAGGAAGGGAGGGAGAAAGAGAAAGAGACAAGTAGGAAAAGAAAGAAGGCACCCTCCAAGGGAGTGCCCGTGCAGCAATCCTTTCTCCATTCTCCCCTTGAGATTTTGGGTATGTGTCCACACATATATGGCATGTTTTCTAAGTGGACAAATCTAGGACTCGAACCATGCTGTTAGCCAAGTGGGACAAAGTCACCTAAACCATTAAACCACTGGCTGGCCTGTGAAAGGGGCTCCCTCTTGCTCTCTAACACATCCTTTCTTGTCCTTCTGTCATATTATGATTCAGGGAGAAGGCACTCACCAGATGCTGAGTAAATGCACTCATCCCCCTGGCCATCAGAATTGTGAGCTAAATAAACCTCTTTGCTTTATAAATTACTCAGCCTCAGATATTCTGTTATAGCAATACAGGATAATGTTAGTCAGCTTTGTTTCCTCTAATTAATGAAAAATCTCAAGATATTGTTTCTTGTGTGCTTTATGGTAGATGGGGGAAGGGTTAGAGGCCTGTATATTCTCTTCACATCACTCCTGTATTTTGTTGCTTTCCTGATTACCAGTGTTTGAAATACGCATTTGATTATTTTTCCCTTGTTTAGATGTTTTAGTGATTTTTTTTTATTTTCTTGCATTTTTGTTGCCTCAACTTATTAGGTATTGGGCTAGAGAATTTCTGTAGTGCAGTTTCTGTCAATTATCTTAACCTGAATGTCTAAGTCATATTTTCCATATGTAAGTTGGGATATCATAATTATAATGCTGAACTCATGTGTTTTTTAGGAGTACTAAATTAGATAATATATGTAAATTGCTTTCCAAGCTCTCAAATTTTATATGAAGAGTAAGTTTTCCATAAATGTACTTGTGAATGAATGAGCTGTTATTACTCCACAGTAATGAACTTAGTTATCTAATTCATAGGATTATATAATGTTAGCACTTAAAGGAATCCAAGGATCATGTATTCCATTCCCTTTATTTCACAATAAGGAAACAAATGCATCACTGCTGTCTTTAGCACCATGTTTTTAATTGGGAGTTGGGCAACACAAAAAATCTATTGTCCCAAGCTGATGAAATGCATATTATTAACAATAATGCTTTTTGAGAATAAACCTGATGTGTTCAAAAGAAATATTTTACTAATTTTTAGGAAGAAATATTTTTACTAATTTTTACTAATTTTCAAACAATTAAGCTTTGTTCCAGCTTCTAGCCACAAAGGGAATCACGTAGTAAACTCAGAGAAAAATTTTCCTAACAGTCCCAAACCTATAGGTTGTTATCTGTCTCCCAACACAGTTGAGGAGGCTTGCACAGTCTGATAGTAATACCAAATGAAAGAGGACATGAAAATTAAGTAAACATTTTCAGTCCAAAATAGCAAATTTATCACTGAAGGATACCTCTTACCGTCTCTTTGAAACAATCATTAAGTTGACATTTTTAAGTCTTTAAGCTCACAAAAACAATATTGACAAGAAGAGGACTTAGCTGTCAGAATTTCTTATCAATAACTTTGGACTCTAGGGGGAAAAAAAAACTGTCACCATAGCTTCACATTTTTAAAAGAAAATTATTTTTACCCAAAAATGATATACCAAGCAAAACTATCAATTAAATTGACCCAGACAAGTTGAGTCATACAAGACGTCAAAATTTTCACTTCCCACATACTCTTTCTCGGGAAGTTACAAGAGACTACAGCCTATTTGGACTGAATATGATTATTTAATTCTTGTGCTCTCTTTTATGTAATATCAGGTTTATATAAACCTCCCAAAACATATTTGGAAGTAAAAGGAACTTCCAGGCTTGTGGCTGGCAGAAATTTTAAAAAGATCTTCCTGTTGGATGAAAGCACATGATATTAACTGTGAAACCAAGGCTCTAATAGCAACCTTATAGAGTTCCTGTCAATGAACTGAGCGTTTCCAGGTGGGTTCTGGAAATGAGTGAGGGCTCTCAGGAAATAGGAGGAGTGATACTTCAGACTGTATGATAAAAGTAAATAGTGGAATATAAACAAAAGAGAGTATTCATTCAACCTTGAAGCTAGAAACATGCTCCTTTGCAAGGTACAGAAAATGTGCCTGAGTCCAACAGAAATCAAAATGTGATCCTACGACACTATCTGGCTTCGCAATGAAGCAACTTGCACAGTTATAATAATAGAAGGATTTTTCAACTTTCACATTTATGAAACTGATCAATCCTGAAATGCAAGAGGAGTTAGAGAGAAAACCCTAGAAATGACCACCTTTGGCCACAGAAGAACAAAGTTGATGATGGGAAAGGGGGAGGTAAATGGGAAAAACAGGGTAACAACAGCTTCTCACTTTACTCAGGAGACACTACTGCTAATTCCCGGAACAACACCTAGAGGTCTGCACATATTCTCTGAATTTGCAAAGATTAGCAGTGGAAAGTATACATAAAATCTAACAAGAATGGGGAGTAGAGGGTGATTTAAAAGGGCACATCCTCACTTCTCATAGCAGAAAGCCAGTACACAATATCTTAAGTGGTAAGTCAAGAAAACACACTTAAGTAAATTATTTATACACATAGAAACAACCACTAGAAGAAACTAAAATAGAAATGGACGGCCTGTGAAAGCTGTATCCGAGAGGCAGAGAAGCTGAGCGGCATACGGTGGCTTTTCAACGTGAGCCCTTCTGAGCTACTTGATATCTTAACCATACTTTTTTCCTTTTGGGGGGAGGGGAGAAGGATTTAACAAAACTTTAAATTTTTTTTAAAAATGAAATTAAACATAAAATTGTAGAATAATTTCACCTATAAATATGTACATCACAATGTTCACTGAATTAAATTAATCATAACATGAAAAAGCAATATACATATATTCAGGGATAATATACTTATTCCAGGAATGGAAAAACTGTTTGAATATGTGAAATGCATTTTTATGTTATCAGTCTAGCAAACTGAAATGAGAAAAACAGTCTCTAACTTTTTGTTACTGAAGAGGCTTTTGGTAAAATTCTTTGAACATTCTTGCCCTTAAAAAAGTCAGTATTCTACACATAGAAGAATACTACCACAAAACAACAGAGGCTTCGTCTCAAATCCAAAGACTAAATCATATGTATGAGTCAAACATTGAAGTCATTTCTATTAAATTCAGGAACGAAATAAAGTTATGCCAATATTATTCAGCACTGATTTGCAAAGTATAAGCAATGAAATTAAAAAGGAAGAGAGGAAAGGGAAAACGTGAGGTATGGTAAAAGGAATACATGATGAAAATTAAGTGGTAAAATTACCATGATTTGCCCAATTATATGATTAAATACCTAGGAAACCCAAACATCAACTCAAAAACCTGCAGTACTGATAAACGAGTACCATAAACGAGCGGTTTTTAAAAATAAATAAATAAAATGCAACAACTTCCTTATATAGTAGCAGTAACCACTTGAAAAATTCTAATAGGAAATAAGTTAAATCACAATAGTAGCAAATACCTTGGAATCAACTTAAATAGAAATGTGTGAGGGCCAGATGAAGAAACCCATAAAACTTTACTACAAGACATAAAAGGATCCCTTAAAAAGTGAAGATACATGTAACAATTCTAAATCTGAAGACTCAGTAAAGTCAAGATGAAAATCCTCACAAATGATAATTTGTACGGTACTCAATTCAAATAAACCCAAGAGGAGTTCTCTGAAACTTAAATAAGCAATTCTAAAAGATCATCTGAAAGGAGACACAAAATGGTACTTTCTTAAAAAAGTATAACAAGAAGGTGATATCCTTTGAAGTATTAAATACCTGGTAAATCTATGATAATTGAAAATATCGTACTGACCTAAAAACAGGTAGAGTAAGGACACCAAAACAGAAATAAAAGTCATATACCCTTTATGAAAGAATGTATTGTATGAGGAATGTCCCACATCAACTAAAAAGTAAAAAATAAAAAGGACAGACTTCTTTTTTGAGAGAGAGAGATTTTTGCTATAGAGCACATGCACTCACTAAAGAGACAGAGAAAGACAGAGAGATAGAAAGTAGGAAATCACCCCCCAGGGAAGATGGCCACACCACAATCCCTTCTTCCCCATTCTCCTCTCAGGATTTTGGGTACTGCACATGCATGTGACATGAGTTTCAAGTCGCTGTGTGTGAGTCTCAGATCACAGTCAACCACATGGGGAGTCCAGCACTTTAACCACTACACTATTTGCTGCCTCCAAGGACAGACTATTAATTCATGATTCTTAGATTCTAGTTAAATTTTTTTTTTTGAGAGGTTTTTGCTATAGGGCGTGTGCACTCACTGGAAAGACAGACAGAGAGAGACAGAAAGCGAGAAATCATCCCCTAGGGGGGATGGCCACGCCACAATCCCTTCTCCTCCATTCTCCTCTCGAGATCTGGGGCATGCACGCACACGCGCCCGGTGTTGAGTTTAAGCCACCGAGTCCAGGACATGAACCACTGTCGACTACATGGGAGTCCAGCGACATGGCCATTATGCTAACTGCTGGTCCCTCTAGTTAACTATTTAAAAACAATGGACTGATAGGCATGGTATTTGTTCTGAAAAAAGAAATGTAATACACCGTAAAGTTATGTGTGATTCAATGTAATATAAACAAGATTATGTTAATAAATTAATTAATTAATTAAAATAAAAACAATGGACTTAGATTCTTATCCACAAGATAAATCAAAAGTTAATTAACTGAGACCAGCAGGTGCCATGATGTTTGGGGCGCCGGTCACTCCCACATGACCAGCCAGTTTGAGTCCTGAGCCTGGTGGCTCGCTTTCTCATTGCCCTCCCATTTCTCTGTGTCTTTCTGGTCAAATTAACATAAATAAATGAATAAATAAAATTAAATAAATCTTTTTTTTAAGTTAATTAATTTATAAATATAAATAAAAGTTAAAAATAAAGAAGAACTTAAAAAAATCAAATCATTAGGGACCAGGAGTTAGCATCTGTCTCTCTCTGTCTTTCTGGTGAACACATGCGCCCAATAGCAAAAACCTTGAAAAGAAAAAAGAAAAAAAAAATCAAACCATTAAAGATCTAGAAAAAAATACAGAAAAATATCTATCTTACAGGTAATAAGCAAGTAACTTTGAAGCCCAAAAGCCAAAAAGAAAATAAAGGAAACAAAGTTTTCTGTAATGGAAAACATAAAAGTTAAAACTATTCATCAGAGACATCAAAAATTCTGGAAGCAAATAAAAACTAGGAAAATAAATTGTATAACAAGTAGCAGGTAAAGCATAATATCCTTGCCCTATAAAAGCGCTTATAGATATATATGGAAAATCATTTCAAAGTTCATGAACAATTAATGCACAGTGGACAAAACATAAAATATGTTTACCTGCACAAGTAATACAGAAAATCCAAATCAACATGATGCAGCATCATGTTCTCTTACCAAATTTTTAGCAAACATTTCAAAAGAGTAATAATATTTGCAAAAATTCAGTGAAAAATCACTTGATGCTTAGATTACAAGATATTTTCTGAGGGTAATTTAACAATATATATCACATTATTACAGTATATATCACATTAAAATTCACATGTCACCAAATGGACAATTCTAATCTAAAAGAAATAATTAGAAAACCTAACACAGATTTATGTTTAAAGATTATATTATTTATAATAGCAAAATATTGAAAGAAATGTCAATATCCAAAATAACATAATAAACAAGTAATAGAACAATATGGTTTAATTTAATTAATGTAAAAATTCAGTCATTAAAGAATATTCAATCGGGACCAGCACATGGTGTAAAGGTTACATTGTTGGACTCCCACACAATCAACTGCAGTTAGAACCCCAACCCAGAGGCTTAAAACTCACACTGGCTGTGTGTGCATGCGTGCTCAACAGACCAAGAGGAGAATGGAGGAGAAGGGATTGTAGCATGGCCATTCCCCCTGGGGGATGATTTCTCACTTTCTGTCTCTCTTTTTCTCTGTGTGTCTCTGGTGAGCAGACACACCCTACAGCAAAAATCTTTTGGTAAAAATAAAAAGGATACTTAATGACAGAAAAATGCTAGACGTAGAACTTTAAATGATATAAAGAGCTATCTAATAGCATGTATAGCTTCTTCCCAGTTTTCTAAATAAATACACACATACATAAATAAACATTTAGCAGTTGTATATGCATGTGTGTAAATGTATGTATGCTTAGACAGTGATCTATAGCTATAGAAAGTAGACTTGACGAGAGATAAACTTTCAATTACACATAATAAACAGGTGCATTAACTTCCATTTTTCCTCCATTCCCACTAAAATCACTGTACAAGAATTAAAAAGCTGTAAGCCCATATATACCAAGAAAATAGAAAAGGAAATGACAATGATCGAGAAATATCAATAACATTTTAAAAGAAGAAAAATGGCTGAAAAAAGAGTAACTGTGATGTTAATTCTGGATGTCAGCCTGACTGGATTGAAGGATACCTGGAAGGCTGTAAAATCTTGTTTCTAAGTGTGTCTCTGAAAATGTTACTCAACAAGATCGGCATGGTGTCAGTAGGCTGAGAGAGGGAGACCTGCCTTCAAGGTGAATCGGCATCATCCAATCAGTGGAGGGCATTGGAGGGACAAACAGAGGAACTAAGATTCTGCTTCCTCTCTCTCGGCCCTTCCTTCTGGAGCATGCTGTTTTCTACTCTTAACACATTATGCCTGTTCCATCCCTGCTCCTCCATTCAGCCCTTGGCTATGTTTGTTCCTGCTAACTCCTGGCTCCTATATCCCTCAATCCAGATAGAGTTCTTTGACCTTTAGACTGGACTCATACCAGCAGCTCCCCAAGGGCACTCTGGCCTTCAGACAAGAACTGCACTAGCTTCCTTACTTCAGAGTCTTTCAGTAATTTCTCCACTTTGCAGACAGCCTCTTAAGGGACTTCTCTGACTTGTGATTATGTAAGATAATTCCTATAACAAATCCATTCTTTTGCATATATGTTTATCCTGTCAGTTTTGTCTCTCTGGAGAACCCTGAACATTTTCGTCAAACAGAAGCGCATGTGCTGACCAACTAATGAAGCAAAATGCAGCCATTTCAACCCATCAAGCACCAGAAAGATCCAAATTTAGAGTAGTAGATTCCTCTAAAGGCAGAGACAGGACAGACAGGGCTGAAAACAGGATCATCTGAAAACCTGTATAAGAAATATTAATACCACTTAAGTTCCCTTAAGTTTGACCTCCTCAATCTGTTATACAGCCAGATGATAGTCCCTTCTTAATTTGGATATAGAACTAAAGATTTAGTCACTAACCCAGATCAAACAAAGAGGATCTAGCTTGGAGCATTTTATGACCTGCTGAAGAGTGGTAAGCCACAATAAAAAAGAAAAGGAGAAGGGATTTACTAAAACCAACCTACTGAGAGAACAACCTCCACCTGGTTCTGAGAAGACTGGCAACCAGAATTTACACACACTCTCCATGCCTTCAGGAGAGCAGATTTCTCTTTAGGAAAATTGACCAAATGAAGTTGAAAAGGTTTTAAGTATGGACATTCTAAGGACCACCAATGAGAAAACCAGTTAATGGTCTTATCTCCATCAAGTCAAGCCCATCAGTGAACAATCCCCCTCCCCCACTCAGCACACACATTCAACGTTTCTTGCCCTTCCTTTAGATATGAATAAACAGTTAATAATCACCAGCATTCAGGGGGAAATCTAACGTGAAGGAAAGAGATGAGAGCATATTATGGGAGGGAAAAGTACAGATACAAAACCAAAGACAACTCATATAGCATTTTTTTCCTTTTCCTTTCATTTTTTAAATTTGCTAAATGGTTTATGGGCTCACCAGAGAGAGACACAAGACTGAGAGAGAAAGAGGGAAAGTGAGAAAGCAATCCACTTCCCAGGGAGATGGCCACGCTGCAATCCCTTCATTATTCTCCCCTCAGGATTTGGGGCATAGCATGCACACACACCAGCATGTTTCTCATACTGCAGGGTCTGAAATCTGAACCATGCAGCCAGTCACGTGGGATCCAGCCCCTTTAATTACCATGCCAATAGATGGCCCAACAATTCATAAAGTGTTTAAAAAAAAACATTTTTAAAAAGATATTTTATCCAAGAATAGATGCTATATTAAAGGAGCATTCATAAAACTAAAAAATAACTCTGTTAAAAATATAAGAGTAGCGGGACCAGCAGTTGGCATAATGGCTATGTCGCTAGACACCCATGTAGTCGACCGCAGTTTGAGTCCCAGACCTGGTGGCTTAAATTCACACCAGGCTCATGTGCGTGTGTGCCCAAGATCCTGAGAGGAGAGTGGAGGAGAAGGGACTGTGGCGTGGCCATCCTCCCCGGGGGGAGGGGAGTTATTTCTCACTTTCTGCCTCTCTATCTCTCTTTGTCTTTCTGGCAAGCGCATGCAACCTATAGCAAAAACCTCTCCAAAAAATAAAGAAGATTAAGTTGAGAAAACTATTTAAAAATTAAAATAAAAAAGGAAAAGAAGAAAAAGGATTTTTTAAAAAGATACTAGTAAAAGAATTAAAAGACAAGCCATAGTCTGAAAGAAACGTATTTTAAAATAACATGAGTGACACTATGCTCATATATAGCATATGTCAAGTGCAAAAAATTCTCTAAAATTTTTTAAGTGGGCAAAAGTTTTGAAAACAATACAAAAGAAGATATACAGAAAGTAGTTAAGTATTTGAGAAAGTATTCACCATCAGTACTCATCACAGGAGTGCAAATTAAAACCATGAGCTGTCACTACACATTTATTAAAATGGCTAACAAACTTAAAAAGGAAAAAAATAATACCAACTGCTGGTGAAGATACAGAAAAATCAAACCCTCACACACTACTCATAAGTACAGCCATTTTAGAAAACAAATGAGCAGGTTTTTTTATAATGTTAAATATATATTTATAATACAACCCAAAAATCCAACTCCCTAAAACAAAGAAAAACTTACATTAATAGAAATATCTGTATACTGAGGCCAGCAGGTGGCATGGTGGTTAAGGGTATTGGACTCCCACATGGCCAACCATGGTTCGAGTTCCAGACCTGGAGACTTGCTTTCTCACTTTCTCTCTCTCACTCCGATTCTCTCTCCCTCTCTCCCTCCCTCTATGGTCAAATAAAAATGAATAAATAAAGATGAATAAAATAATTATCTAAAAAAAGAAAAATCTGTAAACTAATGTCTATTTCAGCTTTATTTAAATTTAATACAATGAAATCAGTGTACATGTTCTTCAAGTGGTGAAAGGGTAAACAAACGGGTAAATTCATGCAACAGAAATACTATTTGGTGATAAAAGAACAAGCTGGAGATACACGGCACAACATGAATGAATCTCAAATGTCTTATGGTAAGTGAAAGAATTCAGACTCAGAGTAGTACATCATATTATTCTATTTATATAGTTTTTTGGACAAAATAAAACTGTAGGGATAAAAAACAAACCATTGTTTCCAGGGTCAAGGGAGAATGGTTTACTACAAAGGATCAATTTGAGATCTTTTTTTTTTGGGGGGGGGAGAAGGATAGATAATGAGTTAATTTCTGTATCTACTACAGTAATAGATACACGATTTGATGCATTTTTCTAAGCCCAAAAATTATACCAAAGAGAGTAAATTTTACTTTTTTAAACTGACGTTTGTTATACAGTTTGGCATACTTTTATTTAAAATCATAATAATTCTGAGAGAAAATTGCTTTCTAATGCAATTCTATACCCAGCCAAACTACTGACAAAATGTAAGGCCAGAATAAAATAATTATCTGGCATGCAAAATATTCTTAATTTAAAAAAATTTCCATACAAAAAATGTTCGGGATGCTCCAAGATACTGTGCTCTAAAAGAAAAAGGAAGTAAGCAAAAAGAAAAACTCACAAAATCTGAAAAAAGGTTATGTGTAACAGGATTTCCATGCAAATAATGTGTCTAGGGTCTAAAAAGCACAAGTTCATTTAAACTAGAAAGTTGTAGTCCTCCAGACATATGCCAATAGAAGGAAACAATAAAAATGACCAGTGGATATCCTAATGAGTTTAAATGCAATAAGATAATATTAACACTTCTGAGGGAGAGTTGGAAAAATCTGTGATCAGTGGAAGCCAGCAGGTGGCATAGTGTCTAATGCACTAGACTCCCACGTGGCTGACCATGGTTTGAGTGTTGGACCCAATGGCTTGAAACACATGCTGGATGCATGTGGGTGCATGCACAAAATCCTAAGAGGAGAATGAAGGGAAGGAGATTGTGGTGTGGCCATACCCCCTGGGGGGTTATTTCTCATTTTCAGCTCTCTGTCTCTCTATGTCTCTCTGGTGAGCACATGTGCCCTATGGCAAAAATCTCTCTCACAAACAAAATAATAATAATTAGTGATCAACTAAAAGAAAACTAAATAATCAGTAAAACAAGGTAGTTGTTAATGTATGATAGGAAAAACTAGGCAAGAGATAAAATCAAATATTCTACATCACCTAGGTAATAATATTACTAATAATATTGATAATACTAATAAAGTAAAATTGAGGTCAATGCTAAAATTCTTCTCCAAATAATGATACTCCATCTTGAGAAGATGGTGGAGAGAAGCATAAAGAATATGTAAATGTTTGTGATGCTCAGGAAATTTAAGGCAACTTTTAGAAAAGTCAATAGAGGGACCAGCAGTTAGCGTAATGGCTATGTCGCTGGACTCCCACGTAGTCGACCGTGGTTCGAGTCCCGGACCCGGCGGCTTAAACTCACGCCGGGCGCGTGTGCGTGCGTGCCCAAGATCCCGAGAGGAGAATGGAGGAGAAGGGATTGCGGCGTGGCCATCCCCCCTGGGGGGTGATTTCCTGCTTTCTATCTCTCTGTCTCTCTCTGTCTGTCTGGCGAGCGCACGCGCCCTATAGGAAAAACCTCTCCAAAAAAAAAAAAAGAAAAAAAAAAAAAAAAAAGAAAAAAAAAAAAAAAAAAAAAAGAAAAGTCAATAGATTACATGTAAATGAAATAAACAAGGATGAGCAGAATGCCTATGTTATTTATAATGCAGTGCTAAACACATGGAGAAAACAACAGCTAAAAGAGCAAAACTGGTTGCCTCAGGGTAAAGAGAACCAAGACGGAGGAGGAGGCTGTTGGATTTCACTGTAAGTCTTGTAGAATATATTACTTTTAAAACTCTCCTCTAAATTAGAATACTGGTATTTTTAATAATTAATTAATTATTTATTTATTTATTTAAACTTGACCAGAGAGGAAAGAGCTAGAGAGAGAGAAAGTGAGAAAGAAAGTCACCAGGTCCAGGACTTGAACCACAGTTGGCCATGTGGGAGTCTAGCGCCCCTAACCACCATGCTACCTGCAGGCCCCACGAACACTGTTTTTGATAAAAAATAAGACAGAACAAAAGGAATGATACCAAATTAGCAATGATTATCTCTGGTTATAACTGAGTTGGCAGGTAACTTTAATGTTATTCTTTATACTTTTCTGCATTTTCCAAACTTTCTATCTTAATAATCAGAAGGGAACAGGGAAAGAGAGAGAGAAACGAGATACAGAGACAGAGAGTGATCAAAAGCAGTAAATACTTCTTTCTCTTTAATCAGGCAAAATAAATTTAAAAATCTGTGTCTTATCAAGAAGAAATCCTGAATTTTAGAAAGTGAGGATTTCAGAGTGCTAAGTTATTATGAGATAGCATGTTGGGAAAAGGACTATCATGGTGCCTGGCATGAAACAGGGATCTGGAGAGTGCAAATCTTTACACTTAGACCCCCTGGTCTAGTTTTGGTCTCCGTAAGGGAAGTACTTGGGGCCAGTCAGTTTTTTCTAGTTCTAGAATTGGATTCCAAGAAGCTGTGTCTACCTCAGAGGCACAGATTCCTGTAACCAAGGAATCTGCCAAGAACAGGTCACCCCATGCCAGCCACTCCATCTACTGCAATATGTTCCTGGCAGTTTTGTCTTTTCTCAATTGCCCATCTCCCAGGAGACAAATCTCAAACCAAGTATAAGTGGCTGCTGGGACTTCAGTGCTCTGCCTGGTCTGTGTACTTTCATCTGCTGAATAAATACCAACCCTTGAACATTTCTATTTCCTGAAAAACCCTCCCAGATTAGAAGCTGATCCTTATGACTTCTTACAAGCTTGGCAATGCAGGGCAATTAAACATGAAAAGATAGAATATGTCTTTAGAGAAACTCTTGAGCTCTAAGACTTGGGGACAGGTCAACATTGGGTTTCTAGAGCTGAAAGTCAGAAACAGCAACAAAACACAAGGTGATGAACTGAGCTTTGAAACAAAATGGCCCTAGATTTGAGTCTCTAGTTGGTCACTTACTTCCTACTACTGATTTAGAAACCTTTTGATAGATTTCTCATCTAGAAAACTTGGACAGTAGGCCTACTTTATATATGAATGTTTAGCAAATACTTATGACAATAGCTAATATTTATGAGTACTTGTTATGTCTGTGGCACTGTGGTAATTATGTGCATATTATCTAATCCTTAGAAATTTAGTATTAATAATGAAATAGTGCCATATCAATATTAAAAATAAGGAATTTGAGGCACAGACAGCCAGGCAGTCTAAGATCAGAGTTCTATGGTTTCTCTAATGACAAGAATTCCTCAAAGGGTAGACAGTAACCAGCCTTCTATCCTTGCTCTGTCCATATTACAGATGGACAAAGGCCCAAAGCAAGTCATAAGGCTAGGGCAAGAGCCAGGACTTTCCTCATGTCATCCCAAAAAGGGATATCCAGAAGACCTTCAGAACCCCACAGTCAGTGTTCCCAGCATACTGCTCCCCAATACTTGCTCATAAATCTTGATATTCATGGGCCTTCCCACCTCACTCTGACTTGTACACAGTCTGCTGCTGGGAAAAGAGGCATCTGTCACCATCACCCTGGGCCACACTTTCCAGGCTTGCTACCCTATTGTGACACTTGCCCTCATCTACCCCTCTTTGAGAGATCCTCTCCTTTCTTCATTCTGACCAACAGCATTGCCCATGCCCAGCCACCAAGTGAGAGAGGGACCAACCTCAGGACCCCTGTATCTATCCAGACCTGCTAGAGTCTAAACTTCCCAGACTATCCAAAGAACTTGTACTTACTGAAACAAGTGGTTTATTTCCCTCACAGTGCTTACTACTAACAAAATTTAATTAGTTAATTTATTTAGGAAGCATATCTGAGTTATCCACTGCTGGATCTTCAGAGTCTGTTACAGTGCCCAACAATAACTAGGGGTCCAGGTGCCATGTGCACTACAGAGTAGAGAGACCAAAAGAAGGAGAGCAGCTCATCTCTGCCAGGACAGAGATGCTGCCATACTGGTGGCAAAAGAGAGAAAAGAACAGATTTAAGGAATAATTAAGAGGAAAGCTGGACACGTCCTGGGATTGAGGGAGTGGAGGAGTCCAGGGTTACTCTACTCTTAGTATTTAGATTGTATCTGTATGATGGTACAGCTGTCTTCCAGACAAGTCAGGGGACAATTGAATACATTTTCCAATTTGTATGGCAACTCTGTACACTGAGTCCTTAAACTCTTACACAAAATCCACAAATAAGAATAAGGGCACACCATATTATGAGTCTGAGTCCTGCTCTGGGCCCCTTTAATCAAGGAGCCCAGCCTGAGCTAGTATGGCTGGGAATGGCGATCTAGGAAGCTGGAGGCAAATGGAGATGTATTCTTTGAGATCAGTGGAATACACTGAACACCAGTGTACCAGTGGGCCAGTTGGGAATCCTGCATTGTATGAGCACCTGGACCAAAGAGTCAACACCATGACCATGAAGCTCTGTTATTATTATGGGGATAGTTGGGCTCCAATCCATGGATCAGTGGCCCTTGACCAGTGGCCAGTCACAGGGGATAGAATCAGAAGGGATGGAATTCAAAAATCAGCTGTGTCCCATCTCTGACTTTAAACCTTTGATGGCTCTCCACTGCTTCAGAAAGGGCATCTAACTCCTTGGCGCCCTTGACAGGGAATTCAAGGTCCAACACAAATAGGTGCCAACTTCCCTTACCCATTTCCTCACTAATGCCTAGGTTAGTGCCCATTGCTGCCTGGCTACTCTGCATCCATGCCCCCTGCACATCTTTCCTAGGGGCATCTTTGAGGAGTCCCTGCTCTCTTTATGCAGTAGTCCTTGCTTTGGGTTAGACTGACCAGACTTGTGACTCCCACACTCCTGGCCCCTTCAGTTAAGGGAACTAGGCTTCATGTGTCTTGAATCACACGGTCTGGTACTGGCCACCCTGTGTCTATCTCCCATGCTCGACTGTGGGCTCCTAGTGGCTAGGGCTTAGTTTGAGTCCTCTTTGCTCTTTGCCAGACCTCAAACCTGGGAGAGATCTGTCGGACTGAAGGAAGGCCCAGATGTTGGGAGGCGGGCTCCTTTTGCACTTGCATGCCTGCTAGGAACCTCTATTCCACATGACCTCTCTAGTCCCCCACCAGCCCTTCCTACTTCTGGCAGGATTCTAATCTCTGCCTCTTTAATCTCAGAGTGAAAAAGCTATCTCAATGTCACTCTGAAGCTCAGACACACTCACTCTATGTTCATTCTTCTTTTCTTTTTCTTTTTGAAAAGAATGCCCTTCTGGGGCCAGCAGGTGATATGGTGATTAAGGTGCTGGATACTCCCACATGGCCGACCTTGGTTCGAATCCTGCACCTGGCAGTTTGCTTTCTCACTTTCCCTCTCTCCTTGTGTGTGTGTGTGTGTGTGTGTGTGTCTGTCTCAAATTAAAATAAGTGAATGAATAAATAAAATAAGTACCTCTTTAAATAAAAAATTATAAAACACCTTCATATGATCCCTCAGGCAAATTGACAGAGAGGGAGGAGGAAAACAAAGCCTAATTAAAAGAAAGTAAAGCATAGTCTTCAAGCATGATGAGAAACAGCTTTTTGAGAAAGACTGATAAAAACCTGCCACTCTGGGGTCACCCTCTAGAAAGTGAAGATTAAGAAAGAAAGGGTTTGATAAAGGTGGCTGGAGAAATAACCAGCCAATGCTTAGAAAGCACTGACTGTGCACCAGGCACAGGTTCACATGCTCTGCAAATAATGGAAAGTGGTTCTCTCCTTGAGTTTGGATCCTTGGCCAGGCTGAGAAGAGAGCAGAGAGATGGGTAAGAAGAATGGTCAGGGCATCAAATATCTCGGGGAGGAGGCACTATCCATCCATTACAATGGGTACAAGTCCCTGCTCTTGCAACTGTCTCAGTTTGTCTCAGGACTCTGCCTGTCCACTGTCTGAATATCACAGCAGTAATTGCTGCTCTGAGTCCAGTACCCCCACATATCTGAGGGGTTCCCAGTGGTCTTTCTCTCTGCAAAGCCTCTGCCTTTCTCCTAAATGGCCATGGATTTGTCTGTGTTACTTGACTCAAAGCCTTTTGCCCTGTGTGGCTGACCCTTGGCGTCTGGATCCTTAACCCTGAGCTGCTTAGAAAGGCTACTGACAAGCTGCTAAACTCAAGGCCCTTTCCCACGTACTATTATATACCCAGTCCCCACAAAATCCCGCTACCAGCCATGTCCTAATCACAAAGCAGATGCCGCATCCAACTGCAGGCCTGGTACTTGACTCCTCTAATGTAGCCTCACAGCTCAGAGAATCTGCCCACCAGGAACCTCCCCCATTCAAGTCAGAGCCCAGTCACTTCACTTCTCCAAAGCTCTGTTTCTCCAGCTTTAAAACACATATTACCAACCATACCCTCAGTTTGATCATAAACCCTCAGGACAAGAGGTACTTTGGAATTTAGAAGAGTTTAGATTTTTCAGAAAGGTAACATGGGCCCATACAACATCCTCTGTGGGATCTGGGGTAACATTCTGGGCTCAAACACATAAACATTTCCATAATGAGTCGTATGAAAATTCACACAATGTGAGATAAAGACAGGCTACAAATAACTTCCCATCAGTTTGGGTCAGATTTGGCAGACAAATGAATTTAGTGTTAAATTTAAACACACACACACACACACACACACACACACACACACACTTTCCATTGTCATAGCTTCTTGTATTTCTGAACTATGCATAAGAGAATGTAGGCCTGAATTTAGTTGATGAGCTTATGGTAAGTATTACCAGAGCCAATGCTCGTGCAGTTGTCTTGCAGAATGGCTAGTTCACAGTAATTAAATTCTTATGAATCTGGAAGTGAGAGGAAAAAGCTTCAGTCCAGCCCAAGCTAAACCCACCATTCTCCTTATAACGTTAATATTTGGCCTGAAGGCCTCCCACTTCCACATTATAAGTGGCCTAGTGCCCAAGCCTCACCCTGCTCCCCACTTCATCATCAGCCCCAAACTGAGGTCTCAGCATGTTACAGGCACCATGCTCTTTCTAATCATCACAGTGATTTTTTTTTTAATTCCAGCTCAATTCTACATCTCTTAAGATTTGTCAAAAATCACTGTTTTAAGAAAACCCACTCTTAGAAAAATGCTTAGGATTATAAAAGTCCTTTCTTTTCCCACAGCAGGCTGGTCTCATGAAAGGCAGCCAGACTTGGATTCACAGGTCTTCCTCTTCATGTTGGAAGTGGTTTTTAAGGAGGTGGCACCAAGAGCATTCTCCAAACTCCAGACAATATGCAAAAAAGAAAAATGTCCCGTGTCTGCAAAATAAGGGCCATCGCTATAGGAGCTGAGCCGCTAAACTGCATCAGGCCAGGGTTGAAAAGCTCATTGTCAGCTTGAACTGCTATCATAGAATACCTTAGACTGGGCAACTTATAAACAATAGAAATGTATTGCTCACAGTTCTGGAGGCTGGGAAGCCCAAGAGCAAGGTGCTGACAGACTCCACGCCTAATGAGGATCTTCTCGCTTATAGAGGAACCTTCTACATACCCTCACATGACAAAAGGAGCAAAGGAGCTCACTCAAGCCTCTCTACTCATTTCATTCATGGGATAAGGGCACTGATGTCATTCATGAAGGCAAGCCCTTGTGACTTAATCACCTCCCAAAGACTCCATCTCCTAATACCATCGCTTTGTGGGTTAGACTTTTACACGGGAATTTTCTGAAAGTCACAAACATTCAGTCCATAGTACCCATCTAACCAGATCTAGTGTGACCTTGGATAAGCTATTGTAATTTATTTCCTGGATCTCAGAAATCTCCACCTGCCAAACAAGCACATAGATTATATTCTCTCCAAAGGATCATCTGGTTTAAAAACTTCACAATTGAAAGACGCTTCCTGTTTGAGATAAACTTGGTTCCTTAAAGAAATCGGGAAAACTAACTTCAGCTATTAATAGCTTCCAATAGTAATCACAGGCAGGAGGTAAATAAGCAGTTACGCAGTGCACATCTCACAGGACATGCTGCTTTCCCATGCTGATGGACTCACCTGATCCCTCTGGCTCTGCAGCAACCTTGGGGAACTGTGCTCCTCCTAGCCTATCAACTGGCCACTCTCCCCCACGGTCCCTTCCAGGCAGCTGCCACAAGGCTGCGACCTGTCAGAAATCAACCTAAGGAATGACTTCTTTTTGGAAACAGAAACTCCAGAATTTTAGGTGATTCAGGTAAATGTGGCAGATGGTAGCATCTCGAGTTGTCATTTCTCCAAAGAAACTTGGCAAGGGCAATAACCTCTGGTGGCCTGAATCCAAATTTAATA
The DNA here is from genome assembly GCA_026018925.1 of Tupaia tana. Classification (NCBI taxonomy): domain Eukaryota; kingdom Metazoa; phylum Chordata; class Mammalia; order Scandentia; family Tupaiidae; genus Tupaia; species Tupaia tana. The sequence goes on along the minus strand of JAKSZU010000015.1, from coordinate 21,317,946 downwards.
AATATAGAGGATGTGGCAGGTATAACTGTTACTTATAGAGGGAAGGAGGGAGAGTGGAGACAGAACACTCCCTGAGTTACCCAGAGAAAGGAGACCCTGCTCACCACAGCAGTTCTGGTTTGTGGAAAGAGAATAAGAATATGGGGCCTGGGATCATCAGTTAGCATAATGGCTATGTCACTGGACTCCCATGTAGTCAACTGCGGTTTGCGTCCCAGACCCGGTGGCTTAAACTTATGCCGGGCACATGTGCATGCATGCCCAAGATCCTGAGAGGAGAATGGAGGAGAAGGGACTGCGGCGTGGCCATCCCCCCTGGGTGAGTGCTTTCTCGCTTTCTGCCTCTCTGTTTCTCTCTGTCTTTCTGGTGAGCACACGCACCCTATAGCAAAAAAAAAAAAAAAAAAAAAAAAAAAACTCTCAAAAAAAAAAAAAAAAAAGGAAGAAAGAATATGGGACTTGTGAATTGGACTAAAACCACCACTGTGTTTAGCTCTGGATGCCATATTCTGATCAAAGTGAAGACTAGGATGAAGACTTGGCTATGTACCATCACATTTCTATGACCTCAAAGAGTACGACTCCTTCATTGGGAAGAAAATTCTATAACAAGCAGGGAAAAAACAATATGTATAAATGTGTTGCACATAACATCTTAGAGACTCAGCCAAGAAAACGGCAAGATCAATAACTTGAATGAAATTTGTCAGAACTATAGAAGATAATGAGGAGAACATTGAACTTCAAAATAAAATAGTCAAGTATATATGTTGAGGACATGTGGGTAACACGTATGCAGGTGAGCATATAAGATGGAATGGCCTTTTAGTTGGAATACCAACTACTGTATGTACCAAGCATGGTGCTAGGCACTTTAAATTCATTATTTCGCTTTATTTTTACAAAGACCATGTGAATTAGCTTCAGCAGTTGTTATAGTAGCAGTAATAACAGAGGTAATGGTATTTTAAAGCTTTTTTATAGTAAAAATAATATCACAGGTTCATGGCAGAAAGTCTATAAAATTCAAAAGACATAAAGAGGAAAATGAGACTCCTATCAACTCATCTTAGAGACCAGCCCAATGCCAAAGCTCCTGCCACTGAAGTGCCCACTTCACCACTTGAATTAAAAGCCCTTTCTACAGGGATCATCTTCCTTGCCCAGATGATTTCCAGGTATACAGAATGTCCCCAGGAGCAATGATTTTGAAACTGTCAGTGGTTTGTTTTCTCCTCTGTGGTCTAGAAAGTCTTTGGCAGAAAACCAACATGGCTACCCACAGTGACAAAAAGCCCTGGTTGGGACTTTTTATGGGCATCCATGCTCTTCATCATCCCTCTCATGACAACAGGCCACATAGAGATGCTAACACTTCCCTCCCCACCCCCACCCTCTCCCATCTCTGAGTATCTCCAGTATAATCCGGAGTCAGCTTAATGCTGTTCTGACGCTCATTCATTCATTCATTCATTCATCACTTTGAGCCCCTATTTTAGGTCACCCCCCCATACTAAGAGGTAGGAGTTCTAGAATATGGCAAGCTATTTACTCTAGAAGGATCCTATAGTTCTGCCTACCCTCCCACAACACTCTCCACCTAGCATCCCTGTCCAGGCACATTCTCTTTTTTTTTTTTTTTTTTTTCGAATTTGAAAAAAATTTATTAAGCTTTTATTTCGGAGTGCATATTAAGTGAATATTTTACAAAGATTATTATCTAACTCAGCTATTTGCCATGGTCATTTTGACCATTCTATGGTCTTTTTATTTTTTTTAAGTTTTTTTTTCCTTTTTTCTTTTTTCTTTTTTTTTATTTTTATTATCATCATAATCTTCTTTATATTACATTGGATTACATATAACTTTACAGTGTATTACATTGCTTTTTCAAAAGGGAATGCCATGCATATCAGTCAATACAGAGACATTAATCTCCCCGCTTCAACATTCAATATCTTTTCTGTTTTTCCCAATCATTATTATTATTATGCTAATTATTTTTTAAAACAGTCAATCACTATTTCTCATTTTTCTTGTAAAAAGACTTTACAGATCATGAAATACTTCTCAGACCAATGCAGTTGAGAATACTATACATGTCCTCACCAACAGGTAATAAGTCATATCTATTTCTCCCTAACGTCCTGCCTCTCTATTATTCTCTTGCTATCTTTCTCTATCCTCTTCTCTTCATCTCCCCCATTCCACACTGTCCTATTCTCGTTAAGTACCTTCACTGCTTTTATGTTTTTTTTTAAGAGAGATTTTTTCTGTAGGGTGCATTTGCTCACCAGAGAGATAGAAAGAGACAGAGAGAGAGAAAGTGAGAAATCAACACCCGGGAGGAGGGGATGGCCATGCCGCAACTCCTTCTCCTCCATTCTCTTTTTGGAATTTTGGGCACACATGCACATGCACCTAGTGTGAGTTTTAAATCATCAGGTCCAGGACTCGAATCACAATCCACGACATGAGAGTCCAGCAATGTAATCATCATTCTATCTGCTGGTCCCAGACACACTCTAACAGCACATTCTGCTACTGTGTCAAATAGCTGAGTTTGGGATCTCTGAGATCCAGCCGAGTAGGAGTAGGCTGGTGCTTTGCTTGACCTGTACTGTCACATTAAGCTCCCATCCCCTGTTACCATGGAAATTAGGATGGAGACACCTCTATGGGAGTAAGGGGCTGTCTACGGACAAAGCGCTTAGACTTTTCTCAGCAAGAAGCCCACTCCCACCCCCCTTGTTTGATTATATGACTATACTCAAAACCGTCACAGCAGTGTAACCAGTGCCTTGTTCCAAGCCCCATGTTCTTTCTATTGTTTATTTTTTTTTTTGCTTTTATATGTCCTCCTTCTTACACAATGATTACTTTAGTAGAAAGAGGTCCAGACTAGAAAAAGGGTATAGCGCTAACTTAAGTGGGACTGGCAAAATCACTTCCTCTTCTGGATCTCAGTTGCCTCACCTTTAAAATGGGAGAGTTGTTTTGGTTTGTTATCCAACCTCATCTTTTCCACGTTTGACAGTTTATGGTTTATATAAGTGTTGCCCATCCTATCGTAAATTGAAAGCTGTGTATTTATGTGGCCTGTAAAACATCTAATTCTGGGTTTCCAATTAATATTCCAAAGAGTACTTTTGAAAGACTGGAATCTCAGACTATCCTTGTTGAGAGTGCACCCACAAGGTATACCTGGCAGGCCACACAACCCACGTGCTGTATGACAGATGGACAGAAGCATGGAGAAGGGTATGATGAGGTACTTCCAGGTTGGGGGCTATGTGTAGGGACCCAAGACAAGCACAGAGTTCTGTGGTCTGGGCTGGGGAATGGGCGTTGCATGGAGTACCACAGTCAAGGGAAAGCAAGACCATCCCAGAGTGTCCCAGGAAATCAGAGATAAAAGCAGTCTCTGGAAATGAGGGAGAGAACTAGGCAGGAATGAATCAGATCTCCAGCTGAACTCAGGCTTGAAGTTATGGCTAGGGGTGCCCCCAAGAGCACACTCATGAGATAGCCATGCATTCTGGGTTCAGGGTGTGTCCGAATAAAGACAAAACTCCTGGGGGCCTACAAGGGATGCCAAACATCCTGCTGACCCCAGGATGGGGTACGGTGGTTGAGATCTAACACTTTCCACCAACACTGCCTGCCAGCCTCTATGTGTCACCCAGAACCATGGATGCCCGCCTGCTTGCCACCGCCTGCTCACTTCTCACGCTTTGATAAGGTCACCCACCGTGCTTTATAATGCAAAAATAATATTCCTGCTGCCAATGCAAATTATGTCTGAACCATCCACCCTCCCCTGACTCATGCAGAAAGTGGCTCTGCAGGGAGAGGTGGCTTAGGCTTCAGTTACAAGGCTTATTAAGACACCTAATGAAACACCTTGTGGTGACCGCCCCCTCTGAGGAGAGCTCAGCAAAATGGATCACAAAAGCAGATGTCAGGCTTCCAGCAAATGCTTCCAAAGCACAAAAACCACTGGGGGAAGAGGAGTGGGATCGACCCTGTGGACACCAGATGTTCTCCAAGTCTGTGGCACCAGGGTTCCTCTCCCATCACAACCAAGATATCACAGCAATGGCCTCACATCTCTTGGTCTTTAGGGGGTGCAAGAGGGACTGTTCTTGTTTAATATTCCAGCTTGGGGTGAAGGCTACAGGCATTGATTAGGCCCCGAATGCAGTGGGAAATGAAGTTTTAAATTAACTGAAAAGTTCAGGTATCTGGGGAATGACTTGTTCAGGGATCTTGGCTTACTCCTCAGGAACCCGGAGCACCTTTGTGGCTGGGTCATTCCTACCCTCTGAAGTGGTAAGCTCTGGAGAGTGCAGATAAGGGCATGGGTCTGGAGGACGGATTCCAAGAAAACTACACAGACTGCTTACCTGTCTGCCTTTCTCTCTCTCTCTCTCTCTCTCTCTCTCTCTCTCTCTCTCTATTTTTTTTTTTTTTTTTTTTTTCCTGTGTCATAGGCCTGCTTGGAAAAGAGGCAATGGAACTTGGTATCCTAGGGTAGTGGTAAAAACCGTGGACAGCCTGGATGCATCCTCTGTCTCTCTCTCAAAGTTATTTGTCTCTAGAGAAAACAACTAGACCATTCAATGCCCTGGTTTTCTCATTTTAAAAATGAGGATGGTGATGAAAATAATAGCCTCAATATCCTCCAGTTTTTATGAAGATCAAATTAGATAATGCCTTGGTATCAATCAAGATCACACCGGGCATGTTCAAGGAGAGTTAATAAAGGGATGATGTACAGAGATAGAGAAGGCAAGAACAAGGACAAGCGGAGCAGAGCTGTCACCAGCCCTAGGAATGGTAGGAATTGGAGGAGGGAGCAGTTATCAGAATCTAATAGGACAGAATTACAGAAATGAGGCTCCCTGGAGAAGAGCAGTGACCTTCAGTCCAAGGGCATGGCTAATCAGAGGCAACCACATAGGGAGGGGTCCAGGGAATAAGTGCCCAGACACATCCTCCTCTATCCCTCCTATTTCTGTCTATATGGAAGCCAAAGGGCATTGGTGGCACCCACACACGTTATCTTTCCAAGGCAGTGAGCAAAGAGGAGAGAAGGAGAGAATGGCTTGAGAGAGTCACAAGGATACTAGCTGTGCAGAAAGCACCCACTTGAAGCACATGAGGTGTTGCCTGGCCATTGCCATCACCTTGGATATGTAGGTCCAGGAAAACTGGTCACTGTTAAACTAAATGGGGATTTAGAACCCAATGCAAGTCATTGCTGTCTCCCACAGATGCATAGCTGTACCGCTGGGCAAATGACTGGCTGACAGAAAGGCCACCTTCAGGTGGTACCCCTAGGCCTCTCCTGGGGACCTATCAAGTTCACCTTGAGAATGCTCAAGCTTTGGAGACAATGACTTAGGACAAGGGACAGTGGATGTTTCCATCCTCAGATTATAGAACAGGAATTCTTTTGACAGCTAAGATGGCTCTTGCTTTGTTCTGATTCAATGTAACTTGTTAGTCATTTCTCTGATTAACACAAAAATTCTACCTTCTCTTCAGTTACAACCAGTCTCCTTCTAAGTCTTTCCTACTTGCTCTAGCTAAATTCAGAGCTCTAAAGAACAATGGATCTCTGAAAAACTCCTTGGAATGACAATCCAATGAATCAAATCATTAACCCAACATTTACAGCATATGCTGCTTCTGGGGAGAGAGAAATCAGATGCATTTACAAGCATTGTCATGGTTTCTCTTTTCCAAGAAGACCATCATGGAACCTTCTCCTCACATGCTCCTAGGTCAGACAGGAGAGGCTCATTCTCCAAGGTGAGGTGAAGTAGCTGGTAAAGCCACAACAACCTTGATCTGAATCTCAGCTCCATCATTTACTTATTATATAACCATGAACTTCCTAAGTCCTGTTTCCTCACCTGAATCTTTTAGGGAATAATCCCCAACTCAGGATCAGTCTGAGGATTAAATGACACGACATGTGTAAATCCCCTAGGAGAGCATCCAGTAAGTAGTAGGTCCTCAATAAATGTTAGCCCATCATCCCTACATCAGTTCCAAGGGTTTTCCTGTTTCCTACTTCCTCCTACTTTTTCTGTTTCCTACAAATTGGTCTATACCACCTTGTCCCATTTCTTTCTGGGTCATTTCATCATCAATAAAATAGAGAAGCAAGTTCTACAGTGGACAAGAAAGGCATTCCTGGGACCAGCAGTTAGCGTAATGGCTATGTTGCTGGACTCCCATGTAGTCGACTGCAGTTCAAGTCCTGGACCCGGTGGCTTAAACTCATACCGGGCATGTGTGCGTGCATGCCCAAGATCCCGAGAGGAGAATGGAGAAGGGATTGCGGCGTGGCCATCCCCCCAGAGGGTGATTTCTCGCTTTCTGTCTGTCTTTCTTTGTCTTTCACGCACCTGATAGCAAAAACCTCTCCAAAAAAAAAAGAAGGGCAGTCCTCAACCTTCCCTCAGCTACCCTTCTCCCTTGAACCAATGTTGTGAAAGGCTACTTACCACATAAACTGAATTTGTGAAGTAAAAGTTACCTCTTCCTCAGTTTTCTGCTAAAAAAGTAACTGCCCCCTCCTGATTCTGAGCAGCATGAGATTAAAGCCTTGTTCCTTGACTCAATTCCATACACCCATAGAACCATAACCCATAGAACTTGAGGTTTCTTTGAACCTGTGTATCATTTTCTCACACTCACCTTAAAATACTAAAAGGTACAAGGACTATCGTTTCTTTCCACTCCCAGGTCTTAGAGTTGAAAAAGCACTGTACTAGTTGATTTGTAAAAAGCTGCCCCATTCTGTTATCTAAGATTTTAACAGGAATAACTAAGTAAGACTGAGGTCAGCCCAAAAAGGCTTGTTAACCTGAGACAGACTGTGGCTCATTTGGCAATGGCTGAACCTGCAGAATGAAGGTTTGTACTTCCATTAGGAGGTAGGGAGTCATTGCTCTGTGCTGCGAATTTGTCCTGGAAGGCAAACTTGTTGGTATCCCCTGAGAGAAATCCGGTCCTTTTGTTCAACTGCTACACACCCACTACCCCCTAACGTCATCCCCAAAGGCAACCACACTTGTGCACTCCTTCATGAGGACAACTGTGGGTTTAACCCATGGCCTGTGTGCCGGTCCTTCTTCAAGAGACAAGGAAGATGTTTAGCGTCCCACGGGCTTATCTGCAATATTGTTCTCTGGAGCTCACTCGGGAGCATCTTTTCCTGAACATGCAGCAGTAATCTGGGACCTGATACCCTCCCAGAGAAGCCCTGAGGTCAATTTGCCTCCTGACTCCCTTTCGTCTCATCACTTGGAAAGCTCACAAATAGGAAAGAACAAGCTGATTGCCCAGATCTCATTCCCCACCAGTGCCTTCACTTGTTGGTCCTCATTAGAGCCCTCTGGAGCTGGCTCATTGCTAAGTCCAACTTTCAAGGCACTTCCTTAGATCTGTACTTAATTACAGCTGTTCCTTCCCGTCAGCCATTCTCCATTATTTTAAACATCCAAGTTACTAGTCTTCTAATGTTGTTCTTATCCACTCATTAGAGATGAACATTTTGTTCTTGTCTTACATCTTCTATTCTGTCCCCTGCCCAGCTCAAGAAGTACTTGAGTTTTTGTCTCTGCTTTTACATTGCATAATAAATAGCATTCTGTCCACTGGGAGACAGAAAAGAATCATTTGATTTACTATTTTCTATCAAAAGTACCTAAAGATACATCAAGAGTCATAAAAAACTTCTTGGCTATGCTTTTACCAATACTAATTGTCATTCTTCTTACTTAACTTTATTAACTCTAATCTTACTCAGCTCTAATCATCACTGTCTTGTATTTCTTCCTTTCCGATCTAATTTTCAACGATCCACTTAGGCATATACATTTTTAATATCGCCCTTCCTGTGTGAGACATATCTATCACTCGTAAAAGTGGTCCAGGTCCGACAACATAGTCACCCCAACCGTAGAGAACAAGTTGTTTTCTGTTTATTTGCCATTGTTTCAGCTTAAGTTCCTGCTATCAATGTGACAAAGCAGGAGTCAGGAAACATTCTCTCCAAAGTGCTGGACAATAAATATTTTGACTTTGCAACCATACCGTCCATATTGAAGCTACTCATTTCTGCCATGATTGTGTAAAAGCAACTATAACTAATATGTCAATAAATGAGTGTGGCTATGTTTCAGAAAGTTTTATTTACAAAAAGAACCAGCAAACCAGACTTGGCATATAGGCCACAGGTTTTGGTATTTAATTTGTATTATTTGACAGTGAGATTGATATTTTCTCCCACTTTATGGAAACCATAGGAGGCAGAGATTAGGGGAATGAAGGTGGGTAGGTTGTAATTTGGTGGTACATCTGCTGAACTAGAGAACCCAATCAGACAAGGAAATGAATATATCATGTTGCCAATGGGATATACCAAGCTAGAGTTTGAGAGAAGCCTAGGCTGGAGACAAAAACTGACAGACATCATCTACAATGGACCTTATGCCTCCAAGCACCTGGATGAGATCATCGAAGGAGTCTACAGCTAAAGGAGAGAAAATGTGCTAAAGCCACACCATTCTAACAGGACCTGGAACCAGTAAAGGAGACCAAGAAATGCCAATGTGGTAGAAGAACCACTAAGAATGTGGTAATTTAGAGAGTTTCAAGGAGAAAAAGAGGGGTAGTCTGGACTGAAAGTTGCTGACAGATCAAACAAGCAAAGAGCTGCCACATTCAGCAAGATGAATGGCACTGGCAGCCTTGATTGGAATGGTTCTGATGGAGTGGTAGAACAGAAGTTAACTGACTTCTGTGCCTTGGAGTGATTTTAGCAGAGATTTTGAGAAAAGAAATTGAAGACAGTGAGTATGAGAGGTCTCTGGAGGAGGTAAACTGAGAAAGAAGCAGAGGAAAGGGGTCTTTTATTTTTACTCTATTTTTTTTAATGGCCAGAGGGTACATGAAAGAGACAGGGAGAGAGGGAGAGAGAGAGAGAGAGAGAGAGAGAGAGAGAAATAATCCAATAGGGCATGGCTACACCACAAACCTTTTTCCTCCATTTCTCCATTCCTTCAGGATTTAGGGCATGCATGCACATATGCCTAGCATGTTTTTCAAGCCACTGGGACTGGGATCCAAACTGCAGTCAGCCATGTGGATCCAGTTTCCTATGCATAGCACTTAATCACTGAGCTATGGGCTAGGCCTATATGATATTTTTAATATTCATTTTCACATAAACAATCAACCTGTCATTGATATTTTCTTGATTTTGTTGTTTGAAATATCCTTTGTACTCTAACAGCATATAAAATTCAACCATGTAGTAATTTTTTCTGTTCTATTTTTTTAATGGTTTTTGCTATAGAGCAAATGAGCTCACCAGAAATGGAGACAATGAGAAGGAAAATGAGAAATCACTCCCTGGCGGGGATGGCCACCCCACAATCCCTTCCCCTCTATTCTCCTCCTGGGAAATTTTGGGCAGGCATGTACACGCACTCAGAATGATTTTCAAGCCACCAAATCTGAGGCTTGAACTGTGGTCAACCATATGGGAGTCCAGCACCTTAATCACCATGCCACCTGCTGGTCCCTTCTGTTCTACATTTAACAGACAAGCCATCTATTCTCACATATGAACTGAGATAATGATGTACTTTCCCCCCAGAAAGATAATTTTCCTAACAGCGTAAATAATCTATTATTTTCCCCACTAATCTAAAAATCTACCACTATCACATAAACATGTACATATATTCAAGTCGTTTTTATTATTTTATTTTCTGCTTTGTTACAATTATATTTGGTCTTACCAGCCACAAAACTAAATTACTTATACCATTAAGTTATCGTATAATTCTTCATAACTTTTCACTGTGCAAATCTCCCTTTCATTTACAGAAAATTTTTTGCCTTCTTTATGAGTTGAAGTTCTATACAAACTTTAGAATAACGCTTGTAATATTCTAAAAACATAAATATGTAATCAATTTTGGAGAGACCTGACACAGTTGTAGGAAGAAACATTTTCATCTGAAAACATGGTATTTTTCCAAGTATCCAAGTCTATGTGCTTCCACGTTGTAAAGTTTTCACATAGATCTGCATCTTTTAATTATATTCGTCCTGAGTTTTAAAAATATTCTATCTTATTATAGTTGGGATTTTCTTTGTTCTATCTATTACAGCTCAAAAACTTCACATACAAAAAAGCTAACAATTTTTTTGAAATTTGTTTTGTATCTGGCCCTTGACACCTCTTGCTAATGCCAATGGGTTTTACTTTGATGCTCTTACATACATTTTTTTTGAATACTAATCATACTTGTTCAGAGGGCTATGTCCTTTGATTTTTTTCAGAGCTACATTTTCTCATTGGTTTGAGAATATTTCTCCACTGACACATCCTGGAGGTATGTCCTTCACTCAGGGATTCTGTCCCCACCCTGGCTGACCTAGATACCACCTCTAGTTCATAGACCTGTCTGCATCTGACCTGTCAGCATGTCCTCCAGTATCTACAGTCCTCTAATTTATGAGGCTAACACAAAAGGCATACTAGCTAGACAGTGCTTCAATGGGGAAGGGAATAGAGTAGGAAGTAGATGAGGCTGCAGAGCCTACTGGGAAGCCTGGGCATTTCTGGGGAGTGGACACAAGTCCAATATGAATGACCAAGAGACTATGACTAATGTCCACCCATGTTTCCAGGATACTTGAGGTGTCAAAGTTTATGGTGGAGTTACACCAAAAAGATGTTCAACTCAATGCATGAGGAGATGGGAATGGTAGGAGTCAGATGCTAGATGATGGAAAATCTAGAGACAATGTTGCTACATTTCAGAATACGGGCAAAAGAAACAAAATCTCAGGCATCCTTTGGTCTGCTATATCAAGATGAATTTGACATTAATAATGTTTCTTGGCCCTGAATCTTTGGTCCAATCAAGGACCCACAGTCTTAGTCAAAGAAACTGAAGCAGAATCCTTATATAAAGACCTCTGTGTTAGTCAAGGTTCTCCAGAGAAAGAGAATCAATAGAATATACAGAAATATAAAAGAGGAGAGTTATGGGAGTTGAACCATACAAGTATGGAGACCAAAATTTCCCAAAACATGCTGGCTCCAAGTTGGAGAACCAAAAAAGCCAATGATCTAATCCAGTCCAAGTCCAAAGGCTGAGAACCAAGGGATGGCTGATAGTGTATCTGAGGCCAAAGTCTTGAAATTCTGGGGACAGGATAGATGACATGAGTGTAAATCTTAGATTCTGAACAACTGAGAACCAAAGTTCAGGGGCAGAAGATGAAAGTTCAATCTCAAAAAGAGAAAATACATTCTTCTGCCTTTTTTGTTATATTGGGGTGTGCAAAGGATTAGCTGATGTTCACTCACAATGGTCCACTTTTCTATTCGGATTATTGATTCAAATGCTAATCTCTTTCAGGAATACCCTAGCAGACACACCCAGACCTTAGCCCAGTCAAGTCAACATATAAAATTAATCATCACAACCTTGAATGAAGTTTTGTATTAAAGGAGATTACAGTTCAAGTTTCTTTGGAATGGCTGCATGCTAAGATTAAGCCAACAGGTTGGTTTTATTCATTACAATCTTGAGAGGGCTCCTAAACCAGTTGAATTGATCTAAGTAGACTGATCCTATGTCTGAATAAACCTACACAGAATTAGGCAGAAAAACAAAGATTTTGTACTACCTATTTTCAACCATCTTCCTGTTTACCTAAGTGACTGCAAATCCTTTTTAACATACCAAACCCAACCATGGGAGTAGAACTAGGTCAGCCTGCTATACCATCTCTGCTCTTTATAGCCCCTTTGCAGAACATGATTAAGAACCTCCTTACACTCAAATGTCTGCATCTGCATCTGGAGACATAATGGTGATATTCCATCTTTCCCTCCATAAGCTTCCATTTCTTCACTCCCTCCCATCCTCTGGCAAGTAATTACCAAGCTACCTGGCAGGTAGCTTGCTAGGTACTGAGAATACAGACAGGAATAGGACACGCTTTCCTTGAGGCACTTACCCTATTCACACATGACTTGAGAAAACCAAAATTCATGAAGCTTGAACAACTCAACAAAGGAAACAAACTAGTGACATACAAGAGGGTTTCATCCAGGACTACCTAACTCTACTGCACTGCACCCACTGCCCCTCAGAATTCTCACCATGAAGTTTCCCGAGCACACAGTGGCAGATGGGTGGGGAGCCCCTTCCTGACATTGGCATCACTTTGTATCCATCACTGGCATGGCACCTTGAAGCAGTATAACAGATTAGCCAGATGATTTCACTTCATCCCCTCCTTTGCAGCCCCACAGAGACTCATGAGGATATCTTACTGCCTAGGAAGCAGCATGGTGGTTAAAGGAATCACTGGAAAAAAGAAAGCTTCTGAAATCTCTAAGCACTGCTCATTAGCATAAACCTTGGTGAGGTCTGATAAAGTTCAGTGCTTATCTCCAAGCTTGCTTGCTCCCTCTCTGCCCAGAGCAACAGCTGGGCAAGGGATCACCTTCTTTGCAAGGAAGCAAATTAAATTAAATTAGATCAGTTATGCCAGTACCAACAATGGCAGCAGCACTTTCAATAAAATTAAGATCTTGAAATGGAAATAAAGAAATGACCTTCTGAAAGCCTAATCCCACTGTCCAGTTAAATGGCACTCACCATTGAGACCTTCTGTGGCAACTTTACATGAATACCTGGAGGTGGGGAGCTAGGAGAGGCCCTACAGCACTGTTTTGCAGCCTGGAACTGGTCCTTTTGTTTGTTGTTGTTTTATTTTTACAGTAGCACATATCCAGTAATGCACTTGACATATAAATAGGCCATTTTGGTGAATATGGTCATTGAAAACCTTTTCCAATAAGAGCCTGTCATACTGGCTGTGCAAGAGTGTATTTATAATCACACAGCATGGTATAGTGGAAAGAATGCCAGGTCTTCCAGAAAATATGGTGGCTCGAGTACCATTTCACAGACCCTCCATCTCTAAAGTTGAACGAAATGAACAAAAAGAAGAGAAAAGAACAAATACACTATTAATCCTGAAATGCTCCAACTTCATGCTAGAGATTTTAAGTGTCATCTGGGCCAAAATGAAAGGAAAAGAATCCATGTTCATTCTCCCCTTCCAAATGGAACAGAGGGAAAAAAATGTAGGATAAGCAGAAAAGCTCAGTGACAGCTCCTGATTTGAAGGGAACACATTCAAAAGGCATTGCCAACCCATGTGGACTACCTACCTAAGCTTGTTTTTACCTCTCCGGATTGACATTCGTCCCTAAATCCCTCCCAAGAATTGCTTCTCAGACTAGTTAGCTCACACAAAGCCCCAGATGGGCAAAGAAAACATGACAAATGGGCCCAGAAAAAAAAAAAAAAAAAAAAAAAAAAAAAAACAGAAAATGAAAGCCCACAAAATGGAAGTACCTCAGGTCAGCCAGTGATGTGATCGTTAAGGCAGCTAGATCGCGCATGGCCAACTCTGCAATTCGAGTCCTGGACCCAGTGGCCTGAAAAACACACTGGGTGTTTGTGCATGCATGTATGCCCAAAATCCCAAAATAGAAATGGAAGAAAAGGGATTGAGGCGTGACCATCCCCCATGAAGGGTTCTCTCTCTCTCTTGTGCATGCATCCTCTAGCAAAAAAAATAAAAAGCAAACAAACAAACAGAAAGAACTCTCATTATATGACTGACTCACTTTGAAGCACAGGAGTAAACAGAAGCTTTAGGGACACCTTGATTTCCCCAGGAACAGAATCCACTGCCAACTAAGCAAACCTGAACCTCGTGTCAGGCTTTCAGTAAATCAAGAGACAGAGATGAGAGACAAAACTCCCAACAGCTTTTTCCAAGTTCCCAATGATTTCCTTTCCCATAAGTGAGAGAGTCAAACTGTACCCCCAAAAAAGTAGGAATAGATTACTTAGCATAACCAATTTGGAGCAAATGACACCATCCTGTAACTGCCCACCTACACATAGTGGTCAAGTAGAAGGGAAATAAATGAAAAGTGTAATATAGATGAATAAAACTGTGTGCCCCCAAAGTAGGTTTGACATACGAAGATATTATTTAAAAATAAATAAAATAAGGGACCAGTAGTTAGCGTAATGGCTAGGTTGCTGGACTCCCATATGGTCAACCGCAGCTCAAGTCCTGGACCCCGTGGCTTAAAACGTACACTGAGCATGTGTGCGTGCGTGCCCAAGATCCTGAGAGGAGAAAGGAGGAGAAGGAATTGTAGCGTGGCCATCCCCCCTGGGGGGTGATTTCTCGCTTTCTGTCTCTCTCTCTGTCTTTCTGGCAAGCGCATGTGCCCTGTAGCAAAAACCTCTCCAAAAATAAATAAATAAATAATAAATAAATAAAATAAAATAAAAATCTCATTCAAGAAGAAGTGAAAGTATAAATTAGAAATTGCTTTATAATCCCAGGAAAATTAAAGAGAGTATGAAATCTATAAAATAACCAATTTAAAGGTGAGACAGTATGACTTTGTTTCGAGAGTACAACTGCTTCAGCTTTTGGATAATCTCTCAGGTGTGCATATTCAAGAGGGTATTGTACCCTCATCAGTACCAAATCTGTGGTATTTGGACAAGTGCTGGCAAAGTATTTGAAAAATCCTCTCACTTTTAAAACTGGAAGAACCCTCGTTTAGTTCCCATCAACGATGGGAGAGTTGAAGCAAGGGCATGTGTTTAGTAAGTGGCAAAGCTACAGCTTGACCCAACTTGACCCTATACATGTAAATAGAAAAGAAGAGGGAACGAGAGAGGGAGGGAAGAAGAGAGAACAGAAGATGGAAGCAGAATCTGAGGTGCTGATAGAACCGATAAAAATTGGTTAAAAATACTCCACTACTGGGGCCAGCAATTGGAGCAATGCTGTCACTGGACTCCCAAGTAGTTGACCACGGTTCAAGTCCCGGACCCGGTGGCTTTAACTCACGCCGGGCGCGTGTGCGTGCATGTCCAAGATTCCGAGAAGAGAATGGAGGAGAAGTGACTGCAGCTTGGCCATCCCCCCTGGGGGTTGATTTCTCGCTTTCTATCTCTCTGTCTCTGTCTTTCTGGTGAGCGCATGCGCCCTATAGCGAAAATCTCTCTCTCTCAAAAAAAAAAAAAAAAAAAACTCCACTGCAGATACAAGCTGATCCTGTTTTTAATTGGGGGAGAAGAGGGCATATGTCTAGGATTAGAACTGTAGGGTCAAAGGGCCAGCAGGTAGCATAGTGGCTAAGGCATTCACGTGGTCAACATGGTTTGGGTCCCAGACCTGATAGCTTGAAACTCACACTGGGCACATGTACACATGTGCATAAATCCCAGGAGGAGAATGGAAGAGAAAAGATTGCAGTGTGGCCATCTCCGTAGGGAGTGATCTCTCACTGTCTGTCTCTGTCTCTCTTTATCAAGTGCACATGCCCTATGGCAAAACCTTAAGGGAAAAGAAAAAAGAACTGTGAGGTCAGAGAGTACCTTTCATGGTTAACTTTTGGAGGAACTCCTGGCTGCTTTCTACAGCCACTGCACCATTTTGCACTCCCACTATCTATGTACAAGGTCCTAATCTCTCAGCTCTAGTACTTATTATGCTGTGTGACTTTGGGTAAGTCATCTCATTTCTCTGAGCCTCGGTTTCCTTATCTCTGAAAAGGAGGGGTTAGGACTAGCTATCCTATTTCTGCCTGTGGTAGTTTATGTTTCCCGATCCTTTCTTGCCATCCAAATCCTGACCTTCTGCTGCCCACATCTGTTTGCAAGAGTCCCCTGACAATGTGAAGTGTTATAATGAATAAGTCCTGGCTCTGCTCCTTCTTAGTGCCGGAATTATCTTAATGCATGTCCCCAAGTTATATTAATGCGCTTCCATTTCCATCTATATCTCTCAGTGTATGTTTTTTTCTCTTGTCTATTCTTTTAACCTTTTTGCAAGCATCATCTTGTTCTGTCTGTTGGCTGTCAGCTTTTCTCTCCAAGCTTTCGCAGAGTTGCCAAATTCTTGGCTATTTCTCCACCCTCAGCTCATAACTATTTTTCCCCCGAGCTCAGCGACTGCTAAGTGGTCTTTGTGAAATCCTATTAGGATAATCTCCCTGTCCGTGTCTCCTCTCAGCTGGGCTGCCTCTGGAAACCTCAGCTGTCTTCCTCCCCACAGTCTGCACATTGTAGGCTGGCTTCTGAGCCATCCAGCATCACACTTATTCACAAATATGCCTGTAAGAGCTCTGAGCCTGTCGAGTCTCATCACCTACAAGCAACAGTTAAATTCACTGCTGACTCAACTCAGATGTCATCTGCGGGATGTTTCTTCTGTTCACCTGCACCACTAATTCTTCCGCAATTCCAGGAATAAGGAAACCACCCCCTCTGTACTTTTTCTGTCTCTGTTTATTTTTATCATCTCTCTGTCTCATCAGACTGCCAGTTTTCTGAGGCCAGTAATCTGGAATATCTTACTCCAAAATGTATCCACAACACCTAATATATTACAGATCCCAAATGTATGATTTTTGAATGAATGAGTGAATGCACTCCTCTTCCATTGAACCAACATGGGTTTGTCTACCTGTTTATCCATTAGGCCCAATGCTCCTTTGGGCAGGCTAAGATTTACTTTTCATGGTAATCCTGCTTAAAGAAAAATTATTCTGACACTTGTTACAATGATAAAGATAGACTTTATTCAATACTATTGCAATAGAGGAGAGCGACCAGGAAAATACAGAAAAGATAGTTGGGGGTTTATAAGGAGCAGAGTGAGTGGCTGGAAAATTACTAACGAGAGAAAGGAGTAGGAGATCATTCTCAATCACCTTGTAGGATTCTTTCTATAGGTAGAATAGAGTGGATAGATAGTGCTACACTATAAACATGTACCTCCAAAATTCAGATGTTGAAATCTTAATCCCAAAGATGATGGTAGTGAGAGCTGGGGCCTTTGGGGAGGTGATTACGTCATGAGGTTGCATTACAGTATTTTTCTAAGGTTCTTGCTGATTGACTTTCAAGCTAATTCCTCAGCCTTTATCATTTTGTTGCTTTCACAGAATGAATCCTGTTATTGCATTTCTTAACTGGCTAGTGGTAGAATTTAGAAAATTGTTGATTTTTGTGTATTTATTCCCTACCTAGTCACCTTACTGGACTCTTTTATTACATTCTAATAGTTTCTGGCTTATTTCTCTTAGGATTCTGGTAGAAATAATATCTTCTGCAAATAATAACTTTATCTCTCCCCTAATTATACTTCTCATTCTGTTACTGCAAGTCCCTCAATAAATGTTAAATAGTTCTAGTAATCATGAGCATCCTTACATTTTCAGGATATGGATTGTTGATCTGGAATAGGCATTCTCTATCATGTTAAGGAAATAGCTTTCTAGGTCTTTTCAGGATGACAGTTACTCTCTGCTTCCTCATTCCTACCTCCCTGTCAATATCTTCCTCAGTAGTGTGAGAGGCTGATCTCTCTGCTACATCTTCCCTTATCCCTTAACTTCTGTTCCTGGCTGAGTTTTGCCAACAGCAGGTGTTGATAGGAGGCCAGAGGGTGGCAGTGTTCTCCAAGGGTCTGTAAGGTAGTCCCTTAACACCACTCCCTACTATCGCCCTTGGAACCAGGATAGGTCATGGCTCCCCACTGTTGTCAGCCATTAAGTGCTTCACCATCCTTAATTCTCTTAATCCTGTCCCTACTTCTTCATAAAACTCCCTCCATTGAAATCATGTGTCTGTCATATGCTTCTCATCCAGACTTTCCTTAACTGATTCTTCAATCATGACCTACCCTTAAGTACCTGTCTTTTCAACATCTCAAGATGATCAAAATATGTTTTTTCCCTTGTGACATTAATGTGACATTTAATCATTCATTCAGTTAAGAAAAAAACTTTTTGAGTGCCTACTATGTGTCAGTTGCTGTGGTAAACAAACATACAAAATACAAACATACAGACATTTAAAAGACAGACATCTCTGTGCCCTTATGTTCTCATGAAAGAAACATATACACAAACAAGTTAATAAATAAACTGCCTAAGTATTATAATAGGAACTAGAAAGAGTATTTTGATGAAGAATAATGGGGGGGGGGTACATAAATTTGAAAAGATGATCAGAATATTTCTCACAGATGGTATCATTTCAGCCGCAGAAGAGCCTTCACCAAGTGGAGAAGGCCTAAGGCAGGAAAGAGCCTGGCATGGCTGAAGAGCCAAGAGTGCCCCCAGCAGGGAGAGTGTGGTAGAAAATGTGAACAACCAGATAGGCAGAGGCTAGATCTGTACCATCCAATAGCAATATAGTACAAGTCACCATTTATCATCCTACATTTTCTACCAGCTATATTTTAAAAAACTAAAATAAGTGAAATTAATTTTCATGCTTCTTAGTCTAATTTATCTAAGACATTATTATTTCACCATATAAGAGTTAATAAGGAGGTGGTCCCATAGCCCAGTAGTTGGAGAAGCCAGATCCCACATGACCAACCACTGTTTAAATCCAGGTCCCAGTGGCTTGAAAATCACATCAGACACACTGTATGTGTGCCCATCGTCCTGAAACAGTGGGAAAACAGAAGAAGAGGGACTGCAGTATGAACACACTCCACTACGGAGAGACTGCTTTCTCCCTTTCTCTATCACTCTGTCTCTCTCTTTGGTGAGTGCTTGTGTCCTCTGGCAAGTGGAGAAAAAATTAATAAGATACTTTACACTTCTCTTGTATTAAGACTGTAAGATCTGGTTTGTACTTTACACTTAGAGCACATTTTAAATTAGACTGGCTGCATTTCACGTGCTCAATAGCTCCATGGGGCTAGTGCTCAGTGTAATGGACAGCACACAGCTAGACAATGCCCATCAAGTCCGGGTGTCAAGATTTCCCTTGTTTGGGACGAGCAGAACATGTGAGATTCATCTCTGCTGCTCCCAGCATAAAGTCTGTACGCAGTAGGTACTCAGTGAATGTTGCCACACAGAATGACACAACTACAGAGCAGATACTGGGCTCTCAAAGCAGACAAGAACCACCAAGATCATTCAGGTATTGCTTTGGCAAACTGCACCTACTCTGGATCCTCATTCAAGAGAAGACACAGGGGGTCCATCTGCTGAGTCTCCTATCTTTGGGGCTATTCAGGGCCACCACCACCGTAGTCGGGGTGGTTGGCACAGCTGCTCCCTTAATTCAGAAAGATCATATCACGCCATATGCCAGAGAGTGGGAAGGAGAGAGCCCATTAGCATTCATTGTACACAGCTTTTCATTTGGAAAAGCACCTCGAATGTGCCAATCCACATTGCTTTGCTTCATTTTTCAACATTCATGAGTGTAATTGCATTTATTTTTCTCGTCAAGACTGCAAAACAAGTGATAATTTACTATATTACAGCCCACGTTGGCTGGGTTTACAGCCACAACAGCTCTAATCTGCCCTCCAAGGGGCTGGGTGAGTAAGCAGGGGGTGGTCTTTTTAGCTGAGGGCACTACATTTCTTTGCAACAGGAAGCTTGGGCTCAGCAGCTCTTCAAGGTCACAATAATAATGGCAACAACTAACCAATACAGAGCCATAGAGCTCTCAAAACATGTTCACTTCCACTATCTTGATTGTTTCTTATAGTAATGGGGGAAGGCAGACATCCCTATTTCACAGTGAAAGACTGTTTCAGAAAGGTCCTCAGTCATACATGGCTACAGACTAGTGAACAGCAAAGCTAGGGCTCAAACCTGGATGAACATGATAAAAATAAAAACCCTGTGTTTTGTTTTGTCCATGATGCTACACGGCAGTCCTTGAGCTCTGACAAAGCACAAGGTCTTGTAGTTACGTTGGTGGAAATGAGTAGGCATAATCTTAGAGTTTTATAAACCTGAAGTGCCTATAGCAGCTGGGACTGCTAAGACCTACCTCCTATGGCTACATGCAGCATGCTCACTTCAGGAGAGACTTGGGACAGGCTTCCCCACCCCTGCTGGAGGGTCCACCCAGGTATGGCTCTATTTGTGAGTATCTAGAAATGACAGTGGGGACGCATGGTCTAGCCTTGTCTTGGAAATTGCTCTCCGCAGATATTTTTTTCTAAAACACAGAAGCCAAGACCCAGTGACATTCAGATTTTAGATCACGAATGTTCATTCATTTGTGAGTAGGTTTTTTTGTTTTGTTTTATTTTTTTTTCCCCAGAGATATTTTTGTTATAGGGCACGTGCATTCACTGGAGAGCCAAAAAGCAAGAAATCATGCCCCAGGGGGGATGGCCATGCCACAGTCCTTTCTCCTCCATTCTCCTCTTAGGATTTTGCTCACATACGCACACGTGTCTGGCATGAGTTTCAAGCCACTGGGTCCAGGACTCAAACTGCAGTCTACTCCATGGAAGTCTAGTGATGTAACCATTATACCATCTGCTGGTCCCATAAGTAGTTTTTGTTTTTGTTTTTGTTTTTGAGAGTTTTTTTTTCGCTATCGGGCGCATGCGCTCGCCAGACAGACAGAGACATAGAGACAGAAAGCGAGAAATCACCCCCCAGGGGGGATGACCACGCCGCAATCCCTTCTCCTCCATTCTCCTCTTGGGATCTTGGGCACGCATGCACATGTGCCCGGCGTGAGTTTTAAGCCACCGGGTCCGGGACGCGAACCGCAGTCGACTGTGGGAGTCCAGCGACATAGCCATTACGCTAACTGCTGGTTCCCCCCATAAGTAGTTTTTTAACTGTTCAACAGGACTTAGACCTAAAACCTTAGGTTTTTTAAACTCATTTGCAAATTAGAATGAAAGTAGTAAGCATGCCAAGGACTGGAAGACCCTTATCCTTCTTCCAGAGTTTTCGGAGGAAGTGAACTCCACCTTCACCTTCACTCCTACCCTTGATATAATCAATATATCACAAGGGTCTTGAAAGAATGAGAAATGCAAAGAGTTAGTCTTGCTCTAACTGATTAGAGTGAAGCAGTCAGGTTGCATAAAATCTCAGATGTCAGCCACTCATTACTGCTACAGTATGGTGTGACATTTTATTGCAGATGAGACCATGGGATCTAGCCTCACCTCTCCTCTTCTCTCCAAGGCATGAAGGGGGCCTAGGAACAAAGGGGCTAGTTGATTCTGAAGAACTGGGAGCTGATATGTGTTCAGAAACTCCTTTTAGCCACCTTTTCAGGGACTCTAGTCTGAAGGGAACCCTTCTCCCCAGTTTCTGTCCTGCCCTGCAAACTCAGGCCCAGTCAGAGTCTAGCTCTCTTCTATCCTCTCCTGACATTGGAAAGCAGCACCTTTCATGGGGGGCACTCCATTCGTAGGCCAAGAAGAGCTAAAATGACCAGGTCTGGCTACCTGAAAGACCTGCTGAACCTCAGTAAGCACGCTGGACAAAGGGCCTTGGGCACCCACTTGGTATAAGGGGCCTAGGGACTTCAGAGAAGGTTGGGCATGGTCGATCAACATCACAGCCCACAGTCACCATCTAATAACACAGTACCTTTGAAGGAACAAACACACACACACACACACACACACACACACAGAGAGAGAGAGAGAGAGAGAGAGAGTTCATAACTGAGAAGACCTCAGTTTTCTTTCAGTAAAAGGGTTAACACAGCACCCCCAATGTAAGTCCCAGCTCTGTGACAGGACAGGAAGATGGCACATGAAGGTAATGGAGACCTACCACGGTCCACGCACCAAATATTTTGTTCTGTATGTTCCTATGTTATGCCATTTAATCCCTACATGTCTCATTACTTTGATTATATAGGGTAGATAAAACCCTGAGCAACACTGAAACTTAATAGCTTTGCTCGAAGTCCTCCATATGAGCCCCTCTAGCTGTAGTGCCCATGAACTCTGAATGGGTGTTTGCTTCTGATACTCTTTCTGAAAATCGACCATACAGAGAATCGAGGACAAAGATTACTGAAGTTTCATTTCAAATGCAAGAAAGTGCTCCTTCAAACTGAGCAAATAACCTTACTGTTATTATTTTCTATATTGTAAAGTCTAAAAACTTAGTGCAAAGTCTAAAACTCAGGCTTGGAAAGCTGATATTTTGCTTGAAATGGTCAAAATCTGATAATTATTTTACTCAACACTGGTGTTAAATGCAGTCTTCCCTCTAACTGTTGCTACCATGCAGAAAAGGAAAATGAGATTTATTTTCCAGAGGTTGGCACTACAGTCAAGGTGGCTCTCTGTCCTGCCAGTCCCCTGTACGCTCCAAGCCGCCCACTCCCACATACACTCAGACTCTCTGTATTTCTGTATTCTGAAGCCTTTCCAGGAGGTCCCGGGTTGCAGCAGTGAAGGAACTGTGAAACAGTAGAGCCGCTTTACAGAACTGCGTGCTATTAGAGGTAGAACAGTAGGGAAATGTTACCTAATCAGGGCCCTTTGTTGCATGGATAAGGCCATGGGGCCCAGGTATATTATGCAACTTGCTCCAGACCACACAGCAGTCAGCAGCACAGCAAGCCCAAGGCCCATGTCTCCTAACACTGACTGGTCACCATGATCTGAACCACAAGCATATATTTCAGCCATCTTGGATTTTCTATCACTTTTAACCTGTTTCCAAGTAGCTGAACATTTTAATTGTCCCTTGATTCTATTATTTAATATACAATGAGGATGTACTGGCTGCTTGAGCCAGTAGCTGGGAATGGCAAAGTTGACTCCTGCTCTGATAGAACTCATATGGAGTTGAGGGAGAGGGCTGCTGAATGCAAAATCACATGGAGCTCCTCTGGGCTGAGCTTTCCAGGTGCCTGACCTGGGGCAGGGCCAGGAAATACTAGAGTTCTGAAATCCAGTGGTCCCCAAGGCAAAGGGAAGACCATAGGAGTGTTGCCAAGAGAATGGCAAAAATCAAGCAAATAGAGGAGGGGCCTGCAGGGATACCACAACAGAGCCCAAAAGAATGGGGTATCCTAAAGTACCAAGCCTCTGCAGGGAAAGAGAAAGAGAATGGGATGGGTCTCCCTATAAAATGCAGGCTTGCTTCCACCTTCCTCTCTGAATGAGCTCTTCCAACTCCTCCACCCATATCCTAGAATGTGGGCATCTGTCTCGTCCCTCTGTTCTTCATATTCTTTTGAGAAATATTGACCTCTTTCTAACTTTCCAAACACCTGGTGGTTCTCAAATTCGATGTATGCTAAAATTACCTACTGTTTCCTGGCCCTATTCCAGTGCCATGTGTGGGATAGAGCCCAGGAAACCTGCTTTGCTAAAACATCCCTGCAGGTGTTTAGTCCGCTAGCTCACTGAGACCCAAGTCTGGTGAACATCATAAACCTTACCAACATTCTACTATGTGAGGTACTCAGTGGCCCAGGCACAGAGATAGGAGCTTTGCCTGTGCATCCCAGCTACTCCTAGCACACCTCTACAGCTATGTGTTTAATATGAGAATGAGGAAATGGAATCTGCCCAGAGTCAGAGGACTTCCAATAATTGGGGCCTGGTTTCAAACCCAGATCCAGTGTTTTCATTAATCTCTTTCAGCAAGTCCTATTGAGCTCATCAATTTCCCACCTCTCCATTCTTATAGCCAATGCCTCTGTTCAGGTCTGATCAGCCTTTCCTGGTCCACTACAAAAGCCTCACACACCCCTTATAGGTTCCTTGCTCCAAATCACCTTCTACACTGGCCAATAAGTACTTGTTTAAAAAACAAATTCAATCGCATGTTCCCTCACAGATCCCTACTCTTACAGTACAAACTCCTAGAACACAAGCCCAAGTTTGGGTCCCATCCTCTGTTCTCATCACATTCTCTACAACCACCACAATTAATGTGCCCTGTACCTAGAGCATTATGGTGTTCAAGAGTAAAGGTATGAATATTTGCTTCTTCCACTCACTATGTGATCTTGGATAAGTTACTCAATCTCTCAGTTTCATTTTCCTCATCTGTGACATAGCCAATAACAGTAGCTGGTTAGAAAGTCTGTTGTGAGGATTTCATAATGAGAGGAAGATGACAATTATAAAGTATTTGGCATAGTACTATGAAAGCAGTGGGTAGTCCATAAATGCTACATAACATTAGTACCATTATTGTAACCTTATCCTGCATACTTGGTAATTCTCTGAACACACCGTGAATTTGAGGTATCTGACCTGATTCATACTCCTCTTGGTGCTAGAAGCTCCCCATTGAAACTCTAAAGTAGCTGTTAAGTGGGGTGATCACAATATACATAAAGTTGTGTAGGTACTTTTCATGTAATTCCAGTTCATTTCCACAGCAGTCATCATTTTACAGATGAGATGCATAAGGCTCAGTGAGGTATGAGGACTGACCCAAATCAGATCACTAGGCACTGGTAGCACTGGCATTCTAACTCATATCAGCCTGGTTTTAAAGTTCACACTTCTGCTCATTTCTTTACTTACTTGGAGCACACTGTACTGGAAATTGTGTCTTAGCATTTTGCATCACTCCATTTCTAAGCTCTCTTACAATATTGCTTGGGCTGGAAGCCTAGAGCTACATTTTACTTTCTAGCAAGGTTCCAGCTTGGTTTGTACCAATGAGAGAAGCAGTCTTTAAACGCCTGGAGAAGGAAAACAGAGCAGAAGGCACAATAATTCAACAAAGCAAGCTGGTGCATGGCCTTTGACAAGGGACACATATGTAACTTCATCAACTTTTTGGAGTTCTGGGAATCACCCACATCAGTGCCACAGTAGTTGAGATTCTTGGTAGAAGTTTCCCATAATTTTGGCACATCCAAGTTTCCTGAGCATTAATGGTGTTTTTCTTGACTCTGGCATCTGCAGCTTTGAAAGGTTTAGTTTCGTTGTTATTGCTTATATTGTTTCTTCTTTTTTTTAACACATAGTCATTTTAGGACCAACCAGTAGTGTGGTGGTTCAGGTGGCTGGATCCCACATGGTCAACTGCATGGTTAGAGTCTCAGACCCAGAGCCTTTAAAAACACAATGGGCATATGTGTGTGCATGCTCAAAATCACAAAAGGAGAATGGAGAAGGTACTACAGCATGATCATTCCCCAGGGGGTTTCTTTCTCTCTTGCTCTCTTTCTCTCCCTCTCTTCCTGGTGAATGTATATACCCTCTAGCAATTATTTTTTAGGTTTTTGCTAGAGGGTGTGTGCACTCGCCAGAGAGACTGAGAGACAGAGAGGGAAAGTGAGAAATTACCTCCCAGGGAGATGGCCATGTCACAATCCTTTCTCCTTCATTCTTCCTTTGGGATTCCGGGTACACACACACACACACACAAACACACATATACACATGCATCCAGTGTGATTTTCAAGCCACCAGGTCCAGGGCTCAAACCATGGTCAACTGTGTGGAAGTCCAGTGCCTTAACCACCATGCCACATGTTGATCCCACAAAACATACTTTTTAAGATATCCTTTAAAGAATTATTTTATTTACATTTATTTACTTATTTTAATTTGACCAGGGAGGTAGGGAGAGAGGGAAAGAGAGAAATCATGCTGCCAGGTCCAGTAATCAAACCACAATTGGCCATATGGGAGCCCTTAACGACCACACCAGTTGCCAGCCCCAAGATAATCATTTTTATTCAACATTTTTTATTTAATATTTTTATATAGTATGTTACATTGTTTTATCTTAATAAAAAGATTAAAGAGAACTATCTGGGTTCTTCTTGCCCTTTCACCACATGAGAATGCAGCATTCAAATCACCATCATAGAAAAAGAGATGTGCCCTTACCAGATGCTAGACCTGAGAGTGCCTTTATTGTAAACTTCCTAGCCCTCAGAACAGTGAGAAATAAATTCTATTACTTACAAATTACTCAGCTTGTGGTATTCTGTTATAGCAGCATGAATGGACTAAGACAGTACTAGTAAATGACAACTCCTTATTTTCCCTTCTCCAGTCCCTGTTAACAATCATTCTATTTTCTGTTTCTATGAGTTTGACTATTCATTGATACTTCATACAAATGGAATCAAAGTATATGTTCTTTGTTTTTATTGTTGTTGTTGTTAGGTTTTTGCCATAAGGCACATATGCTTACCAGAGAGAGACAGAGAGAAAGTGAGAAATCACCTCCCAGGGGTTGGCCATATCACAATCCCTTCTCTTCCATTCTCCTCTCAGAATTTTAGGCAGACATGCACATGTGCCCAGCATGATTTTCAAGTCACCAGGTC
Source organism: Tupaia tana (assembly GCA_026018925.1). NCBI lineage: Eukaryota > Metazoa > Chordata > Mammalia > Scandentia > Tupaiidae > Tupaia > Tupaia tana. The sequence goes on along the minus strand of JAKSZU010000015.1, from coordinate 21,291,721 downwards.
TGGGATTCAAACCGTGGCCAGCTATGTGGGAGTCTAGCACCTTAATCACCATGCCACCTGCTGGCCCTGAAGGTATATATCCTTTTATGACTTGTTTATTTCACTTAGCATAATATCTTTAAGGTTCATACATGTTGTAGTATATGTCCGAGTTTCCTTACTTTTTAAGGCTACATAATAGTCTAATGCATGTATTTACCACATTTCCTTTATCCAGTTGTCTGCTGAGGGACATTTAGGTTTCTTGCACTTCTCAGTTATTGTGTGTAATGATATGGGTATGTAACAGTTCTTCATGATCCTGCTTTCAATTCTTTTGTATACATAACCAAACTTGGGATTGCTGGATCATATGGTAGTTATAGTTTTAATTTTTTGAGGACCTTCCACATTGTATTCTATAGAGACAGAACCATTTTACAGTATCACTAACAGTGCACAAAATTTCTAGTTTCTCTGGATCCTGGCCAACACTTATTGTTTTCTGTTGTTTTGCTTGTCTTTTCATAGTGGCCATACTAATGGGTATGAAAAGATACCCCATTGTGGTTTTGATTTGAATATTTCTAATGATTAGTGATTTTGAAAGTCTTGTCATATGCTTGTTGTCATTTGTATATCGTCTTTACAGATCTGTTTATTCATGTCCTTTGCCCATTTTTTATTCAACTTATTTGGCTTTCTGTTTTTGGCTTGTATAAGTTCTTTATGTAACCCCTTTTTAGATATACAGTTTGCAAATACTTTTCCCATTCCATAGGCTGTCTTTTTAATCTGTTGTCTCCTTTGATACATATTAGTATCACGTCATTTGTCTTGTTTGGTGTCTTCTTTAATTTCTGGAGAGTGCATGCACTTGCCAGAGAGAGGACAGAGAAAGAGAAAGAAGGAGAAAGTGCCTTCAAATGGGGCTGGCCACATCACAATCCCCTCTCCTCCATGTTTCCATCCTATCAGGAACATGGGCATGCACATACATGCACCCGTGTGTTCTTCCAAACTGCTGGAGCAGAGACTCAAACTACAGTCACCCATGTGGGCTCTGGCTTCCCTAAACACTAGGCAGCAGGGCCACTGCCATACTATTTTTTAAGTTTGATGTAGTCTCATTTGTCCATTTCTGCTGTTGTTGTCTATAAGTGTCATATCCAAGATATAATTATCAAATCCAATGTCACGAAGATCCCCTGTATAGGAGTTCCCTCCCACAGAAGTTCCGTAATTTTAGCTCTCACATTTAGGATTTTAATCCATTTTGAGTTAATTTCTGTATATTGTATAAGGGTCCAATTTCATCCTTCTGTATGTTGATACCCAGTTTATCCAATATCATTGGTTAAAGAAGCATCCTTTTTCCATTGTGTAAACTTGGCACCCTGTTGATCAGTTGATCAGGACCAGCAGATGGCAGAATGGTTACATTGCTAGACTCCAACGTGTGAAACCAGTTTGATTCCCAGACCCATTGCTTAAAACTCTTGCTGGATGCATGTGTATACATGCCCAAAATCCTGAGAGGAGGATCAAGGACAGGGGACTGCAGAATGGCCATCACTCCTGAGCGATGATTTCTCACTTTTTGTTTAATTCGTCTCTCCAGAGAGTGCATGTACCCTACAGCAAAAAAAATCTTTCTACAAAAGAAAGAAAGAAAGAAAAAAAAAAGCCTAATTATCAGTTGATCATTTAAGTGAGGATTTAAATGTTTTGCAAGCCTCTGATAGCCTGTATTAAACTCCTCCCTGACTGAAATACATAGAGTGGTTTCTGTTTTCCTACCACAATCTCAAGCATTCCTATTATATTTGTTAGTAGAAAGCTTAAAAGCTACAAACCTTATTTTAACCTTAGAAATTCAAGATTCTTAATGGATATAATAGACTCTTGCTTGTTCCTTGCTTTTACAAATTGCATCACGGATGACAAATAATGCTTTGAAAATTTTGAAAAGGTAAAAGCTGGGTTTCTTAATGAGCAACACGACACTTAGATGAGGAAGCAATTTTAAAAGACGTTGGCAGATTCAAGGAAAGTTAAAAACCCAATCTGATCAAGTAACTTGTTGCTCTCCTTACATTAAGCCTGTTGTGCTGGTACAGAGCACACTGCGAAAACTGAGTGGATAAAGGTGTGGGGAAAATAGAAGGTCTTTTTTTCATAAAGGGGGGTAATTTAGATCAGTGACCAAATATTTCACTGATCAGTAGTTGTGGGAAAATAAATTCTGCAGATGTATCCATATACTAACGGGGCATGCAGTAAGTTGTTGCAGCTCAGTGGGGTTGCTAGAGAACAGAGTAAGTTCCTTAAACATGACTGGAAAATTCATCTTCCTGTGCAAGCTGAGCTCCTGGGATGGATTGTCCTCTCAGGTGCCCCGTCTCCACATACTCATGAAGACAAATTCCTCTGTCAAGAAATCAGAAGTAATTGCCAATCCTGATAGACAGACAGATGGAAGGGCAGGACCACAAATTTTTTTTCACTGATGTTGTGTTTAAAAATGTATCACATTACTTCCTACATTTGAAAATGCCTTCATTTCTTGATTCATACATTACATGTCAAAGAATGCTAGGGTCAAAGGGGATTAACTCCTATGTAAAACCAAAGAATGCTAGGGTCATAGGGATTTAACTCCTGATTTTCTCCTCTGACCCTAGCATTCTTTGATATGTAATATAGAAGCCCTAGAGATAAATATTGCATCTCACAGAAGGTCACAGAAAAGTTAATGGCTGAGGGAGGACAGACTTCGGGACTTCTTACTTTTAGACCCATTTCACAGAGGACAACTCAAGAAGCACAGAAACAAAGCTGCTCAGCTCATAGTCTTAGGTTACTGGCAGTGTGAGGACAAGCTCCCAGGCACATCTCCCTGCCTACCTGACAAAGGGTTAGGCTAACTGAAAGACCCTAAGCCCCACCATGTTCCTGTGGCTCCCACAGAACCAAAACAAACAAACAAACAGGAAGCACAGAGCTGGAAAGACATAAAGGATGCTCCAGCCCATTCCTACATAGGGAAATCGAGGTGCAGAGGGAGGACTGAGACAGCACAGCAAGGTAGGAAGATACCTGTGTCCATACGCTGAAAGGTGGAAGCCCAGGAAACATCAGTATGAGCCATTGAATTGGGCAGTGTGGGTTCCAATCCCCTTTCTGCCACTTATTACTTCAATGACTAAGGGCAAGTTGTTTATTTTTTATGCTTCAACTCCCCCACCTGTAACATGAGGGTTCACAATGGGGCTTACCCTACATAGGATTGTTGTGAACCATAAGGGAGACAAGACATTTAAAGTACCTGGCACATAAATGCCTCATAAATGTCAGCTGTTACTGTTATCAAAGAGAGTCTGGCTGGTGGGAGTAAATTGGCACAATAAAAATCTCATCATCTAGGACAGCACTGGCCACTAGAAATATAATAGGATCCACATACGTGATTTTCCATTTTTTAGTGGCCACATTAAAATGATAAAAGTGGGGCCAGGCGGGGGTGTAGCAGTAATGCAACTGGACACACATGGAAAAGGTCCTGGATTCCTGCCCCAGAAGCTCCCTGAGTATTCCAGGTGAATGTAAGCCTATGATCCAGGCCAACTAAGACTGGGGGTGGATTGCAGTGTGAAGAACCTGCTGGGGATGCCTATCTCCACCTCTGTCTCAGTCTCTCTCTCTAATGGAATAAACAAACTTAAAAAAGAAAAGTAAAAAGAGGATCCAGAAGGTGTAGTGGTTAAGGTTCTCGACTTCCACATGGCCGATTGGGTGTGTGTGCATGCATACCGAAAATCTCAAGAGGAGAATGGAGGAGAAGGGATTGTGGTATGGCCACAACCCAGGAAGGTAATTTCACACACACACTCTGTATCTCTCTCTCTTGCTCGCTCTCACTCTCTCTCTCCAGCAAGTACACACACCTTACAGCAAAATCCTAAAAAGGAAAAAAATATATTTAAGAAATGGGTTAAATTAATTTTGATCATTTATCTAACCCAATATACCTGAAATAGAATCATTTCTGCACGTAATCAACATCAAATTGTGATGTCTTACATTTTTTTTCTTTTTTCACATTAAGTCTTTGAAAGTGTTGTGTAGCTTATACCTCCAGGACAGTCACATTTCAAGTCCTCAGTAGCCGTATGTGGCTAGTGGCCACTAGAGTAGATATTATGGGTCTAGGGGCATCTCCATATGGGACTACAATGAATTATTAGATTTTCCAGATTGCTGGACTCTACTTTATGAAGCCACATAAGCCCTCTCACTGTCACTAAATTAGAAAAAAAGCCTTCTATATTTTTGCTAAATAATTTTCTTTCCTTACCAAAGCTCCCAGTATGTACAGTTATAATTCAAATTACTATAGTATTTAAAGAATAAGGAAAAGTTTGTCTTCTTATTAAAGAAAAGACAATCCACATATTCAAAAGCAGAGTGTTCACTTGTAGGAGCTCCAGGCCCTGAAGCAGTGGCCCAATCACAAGAGCAGTCCATGAAAATGTCCCCCAGCACAGGGCTGGCACCCCTAGAGCCATGACCAGTCTCAGCAATAGCCTCCTCTGGGTTCCAGGAGTGGCTAAAGTTGAGGCAGCAGGAGACTGAGGAGTCCTGAGGGAAGCTGGCTTTGCTGTGCTGTTAAACCTGGCTCTGATGCATGACTGCTTCCTGATTCTTCCTTTTAGCAAAAATTACTCTAACTCATTATGCATACCTTTAGGTAGACACTGACAGCCTTAGAACTCAACACACTGATAGGATCAACCCTAGGAGATTAAAAGCAGAGCATTCCTCCATTTTCCAGTGAGAAGATCCCACAAAAACATTTTCAAACAACTTTTTATATAATATAGTCAAATGTCTCCCTACAGTACCTATATATAATGAAATGGTACATAACGTTTAAAATCTTATGCTTCATAAAATAATGTATTAATTCAAAAATAGATAGGAGTTCAAGGGACTGACTCTGGAGACAGACTGCCAGAATTTAAATCTCACTGGGTCAGCAGGTGGCATGGTGGTTAAGGCTGTGGACTCCCACATGGCTGACTGTGGTTTGAGTCCCAAACCCAGTGACTTGAAACTCACGCCAGGCGCATGTGTGTGCATGCCCAAAATCCTGATGAGAATAGAGGATAAGAGATTGTGGCATGGCCATCCCTCCAGGGGGTGATTTCTCACTCTCTCTCTGTCTCTCTGGTAAGTACACATGTATGCCCGGTAGCAAAAATCTCTGGGGGAGGTGAAGGGGAGCAAACCTCACCTCTTCTATTTACTACTAATTTTGAACAACATACTTGATATTCTGGGCCTCAGTTTTTTGGTTTTTGTTTGTCTGTTTGTTTTTTGTTTGTTTGTTTTTGGAGGGGTTTTTGCTATGGGATGCGTGCGCTCGCCAGGAAGACAGAGAGACAGAGAGACAGAAAGCGAAAAATCACTCCCCAGGGGGAACCAGCAGTTAGCGTAATGGCTATGTCGCTGGACTCCCACGTAGTCGACTGCGGTTCGCGTCCCGGACCCGGTGGCTTAAAACTCACGCCGGGCGCGTGTGCGTGCGTGCCCAAGATCCCGAGAGGAGAATGAAGGAGAAGAGATTGTGGCGTGACCATCCCCCCTTGGGGGGTGATTTCTCGCTTTCTGTCTCTATGTCTCTCTCTGTCTGTCTGGCGAGCGCACACGCCCTATAGCGAAAAAAACTCTCAAAAAAAAAAAAAAATCACTTCCCAGGGAAGATGGCTATGCCACAATCCCTTCTCTTCCATTCTCCTCTCGGGATCTTGGGCACACATGCACATGTGCCCAGCATGAGTTGAAGCCACCAGATCTGAGACTTGGACTACAGTTGACTACATGGAAGTTCAGCAACAGAGCCATTATGCCAACTGCTGGTTCTCTGGGCCTCAGTTTTATCATTTGTAAAATAGAAGTAATGAAGCATCTACCTCACAATGTTGTTGAAGTATTAATTGAGTTAAAAACATGTAAACTCTTAGAATCCTGTCCAGTAAATAATGTACACGTTAGATGAAAAAATAATAGTTTCTTGTCTATTCTCACATAGTATCCTATGGGACTTTGAAAAATTTGGGGGACAATGAAATTGAATAATGAACTTATTTTGATGCAAAACATTTTGAAATCCATGAATAACTTTCTGTATAATGTATACCTTCCATGAACTTTTTGGAGACATCCCACACACATACACATATCAAAACCTTTCATTCAAACTCTTCAGATGCACCAGACATTAGTGTCTGTCATCAGAAGATCCACTTTTTAAGTTGAATGACACCTTAACTTCCAATTACACCATTTAGAAGATGGTACTTTTAAAACCAGACATACTGTCACAGAAATGTAAACATGAAGGTAAGCATCGGTGTGGGTTCTGGAACAGATGTATTTGCTCATTTATTCAGCAGAGGTGTATTCTGATCACCTTGAAGATCTCCTTTTGCTTTTCAAAGCCACTGTTAGGATACTTGCTTATAACAACCACCAGCCTATGTCATTATTTGGTCACATCCTGTGGAATAATTACCAAACCTGTGTTCAATTTCATTGCCTTTTTCTTCTATCAATTCTGTGATCCCTGTAAACATCCCAAACTAGCATTGATTGGGGTCATTGCAGGCTAATATAGTTTCCCCAATTAATTTTATAGATCTAAGTACACAAGAAGCTATCCCATAATATGCTTCATAAGAACTTCTCTGAGAGCTGTTTGGAGACAAAGATCCTGCCTTCTATTTGGGCAGGTGGAATACATTCTGGCTTTTCTCTTTTCTTCTCCCACTGTCATTTCTTGGGTGTTCGTTAAACAAACCACAGTATGTCCATCCTGCCATCCTGCCTTGGAGGTGACTACCAGATCAGCACAGTGTATGAGACGAGATGGAGGACAAAACTGTTTCAGAACTATGATCGTATTTAACATCTGCATTCTTAGGGACATTGGTGAAGCCGCGTCCAGAGCACAGACTGGAGCCAGACTCCTAGAGGGCAACTCCTGGCTCTGTGGGTGAGACCTGAGCACTCCCATTTGTAAGAATATCTACATCAGAGGACTGTCATGAGAATTAACTGAGTTAACATATTTAAAGTGCTCAGACACTACCTGCCATATAGCAGACTCTACAAAAACATCACTTCTCTACTACTATTACTACATACATATATTCACTCTCTCCCTCTTCCCCCTTTACCTCCTCCTTCTGTTCCTCCTCTTTGTCTCTCTCTCTCTCTCTCTCTCTCTCTCTCTCTCTCTCTCTCTCTCCTCTCTCTCTCTCTTTCTCTCTCTCCCCTCCCTCCCTCCCTCTCAATACACATCTATACATGAATAGTGATATTTGGGTGAACTGAGATGGGAGTGGACAGAGTTAACTTACATGTACAAACTCAGCATCTTTTAATATGCATTTTATTTTAAAGGAGGGAAGAAAAATGTATTGACTTGACAATACTTAAATAGGAACATAAGAGCTTATAGCTTTAAACTAATCAATAATGAAATCAGGAGTGATTAAGGACAGATAAAGGCCCAGCCTTACAGGTCCCTTTACTGTAAGCAGCTCATTTTCCCAAAGGGAAGCCTCTTACCTGTGTCATAACCAGCTGCATGTGCTTGTGAGAGTATGCCAGGCCACACAGTAAAGGAAGAGTTGATTAATTCCCAGAGTCCCTTTACTGTCCCCAAGGATTACATGATCAACCAACCACCAGAACTGAGTGGTCCATTCTGACCACAGCTTCCTCAAGCTGAGAGCAGACACTCAGGACACAGAAACTACTGATGTCCCAGATAAGTTAACAATGTCAAAGAAAGCAGCAGGCATTCTGGGGTTCCCCCCTGACTTTCCTAACACTGCCAGCTCTACCACAGTTTAGTCTGATATGACCACCTTGCTGTTCCAGGCCCCACACAGGGCATGGGGAATTCAGCAATGAGAGACACTTCATACCTTGGAGAGGCTCACAGCCCTAGTGGGGAATCACAGACAACATGTTGTGATAAACTCAGCAACTGAAGCACAGAGGAAAGGTAAGTGCTGGGGAGAGTCAGGCAAGGCCTCCCGGAGAGGGTGGCACCTGTACAGGGTTTTTATTCAGGAGGAAGGAGGACAAGAAGTGTGCTCTAACTAGAGAGATCGGTATCTACAAAGGTACAACAGTATGAGCCACCGGGCCTGTAGCTAAAACAAGAGAAATCAGCATGACTCTGTCTCTCAAAAATAAGGATATTTGTCAAGAACAAATAGATGAATGATTGGGCTTAAACCACACACACACACACACACACACACACACACACACACACACAGGCAAGCAAGGGGGCCAGCAGGTAGCATGGTGTTTAAGACACTGGACTCCCACATGGCCAACTGCAGCTTGAGTCCTGGATCTGAAGACTTGCATTCTCACTTTCCCTCTCTCTCTCTGGTCGAATTAAAAAATAATAATAAATAAAATAGCTATTTTCTTTTTTTTTTTTTTTTTTTTGAGAGGTTTTTGTTATAGGGGGCATGCGCTCACCAGATAGACAGAGAGAGAGACAGAAAGCGAGAAATCACCCCCCAGGGGGGATGGCCATGCCAAAATCCCTTCTCCTCCATTATCCTCTTGGGATCTTGGGCATGCACGCACATGCTCCCGGCATGAGTTTAAGCCACCGGATCCGGGACTCAAACCACAGTCAACTACATGGGAGTCCAGCAACATAGCCATTATACTAACTGCTGGTCCCAAAATAACTATTTTTTAAAAAGCAAGAAATAAGGCAGCCCTGGGAGCATAAAAAGCAAGAAGTCCTGCAACCTCTTTTGGTACAAACACCACAAGCAGACACCACTGCTACCACTGGACACCACCATTCACAAGCCTCTGACTATTGCTCATCCTTCCAGGATGAGAAGTCCTGGTTGATATGAGGGTCCACCTGGCTACCTCCAGGTTACCTTTTTGTCCAGCCATACCCAGGCTATCAGGAAAAGGTAAGTTGCTGGCACCTTTACCTTGGACAAACTCCACATTCCACCAAGACTCAACACAATGAGAGTCTCCAAACTAGGAAGAAGTGTTGGAGGCTGTACTCCAGAAACAAAAAACAAAGCCCTCTGATGTGGGATTACACAGAAAGGGAAAGGAAAGAGGAAAGGACAAAGAGGAGGCTGAGGCTGGAGACAGATGCTGGAGTTGTCTCATGAGAACGTTCAAGTATTAATATGAGCAATTTATTTAACAAACATTTACCATTACCTACTGAGTTATGGCGCTATGGTAATGGATGTAAATAAAATGCTGTCCCTATCTACAGGAGGACAGAAGCTAGCTTAGCACACAGACCATGAATGGGCTTTGTACAAGTGATGTTCACCCTGACTGGACAGTGCTTGGACCATTCTGGTTGGTTACTATCTTAAATACAATTCCTGCTAAAGCCCAGAAGGTCTCCATCCAGGACCTAAGCTAAGGTCTACACAGGGTGTACTTAGAGAATCATCATTAGTTCCTGATTTGCATTTAGCAGAAATCTCAAAGTATTTTCCCAGCCATCAACTCATGGTCAAATTTCCATGATTACATGTTTGACGTGGTTGATATTCTTCCTCCACATCTCAAAAATAATACACAACCATTCTGGTTTTGGTATATTAGAGAACAGAGAAATGCATACATATGAAAGCAAATGTGATAACTACTATTGGAGATGAGCCCAGAGATGTCTGTACAAGAACACTCACTGCAATGTGATTTATAAGTGAGTAACTGGAAGGAACTTAAATATGCAACAATACAGGTAGTTAAATAAATCATGGGATAGTGACTGGAGTGGAAAACTACAAAGCCTTTTAAAAACATGCTTTTGAGGAATACTTAATGACATAAGAAAATGCTAAAAAAAAAAAAAAAGGATTAAATAGAAAAATAGATATTTATGTGAACTTGTGTGCACGTATGACTTTCATTTAGTTCTCTCCACAATGAATGCACAATCTTTCTGCCATCATAAACCATGACTGCGAGTGGAAATAATTTCAAAAGATGCTTAGTTGATGACAGCACCAGGTATACAATACATAATTCTCTAACCTGTACTTCAAGCCTAGTTTCTCTACCACATAAAAGTCATGTGACCTGGCCTGGTTACTTCACTTCTGTGGTACTCCATGTTCTCAACAATAAAGAGACAATGGGCCAGCCATTGGCATTGTGGTGAAGGTAGTAGGATCCCACGTGGCTGACTGTGTGGTTCAAGTACGAAGGGCTGAAACACATACTGGGTGCATGTGCATGCATGCCCCAAGTCCCAAGAGGACAAGGGAGAAGGGACTGCTGTGTGGCCATCCCCCCTTGGCAGTGATTTCTCATTTCTTCCTCCTTCCCCCCTCCATATCTATCTATCTATCTATCTCTATCTCTCTATCTCTCTTTCTCTCTCTCTCTTTTACAAGTACACAGGCCCTATGACAAAAGTTAAAAAAAAAGGCAACGATCTCTTTGAACTCATGAGAAATTGGCACAGTAGATGAAATGTTGTATGAGAAGAAACATACCCCAGTTCTCAGAGTGAATATACAGTAAGTGCCAGTTCCCTTAGACAAAAGCAAGGGTTCCCATACTCCTGGTGCTCCTGTGAGAGTTCTCACGTGAAAAGGAGACCTGGGCAGAAGACGGGGTCAGAGGACTGCTGTGTGACTGACCCGGTCTCAGTTTTCCAGTTTGCTAAAGCTACCGTAATAAATTACCACAAGCTGCATGAGTTAAGACACAAACTTACTGTCTGACAATTCTGAAGGCCCAAATTCTCTTGTAATTCTTTGGCTAGAAGGCCCACATCAAGGTGCTGACAGAGCCATGTTCTCTTGGAAGGCTCTAGGGAACAATCCTTCCTTGCTTCACTTAATTTCAGATGTCTGCTGGCAATCCTCGGCATCCTTTGCTTTGCCCAGGCACCTCCCTAGTCTCCACCTCTATCTCCTCATGGCCTTCTTCCCTGAGTCTATGTGTCTCCTTATCTCCACCAGTCATATGGAATTAGGGCTCAGTATGAAACTGATTACATCTGCAAAGACTTTATTTCCAAATCCGGTCACATTCTCAGGTACCAAGGGACTAGGTTTTTATCTTTTAGGGACACATGTTTCAACCCACAACAGACCCCAACCCATCTCTAAACGTCAGCAGTTAGAGCAAGGCAAGAACAGACTGCCAGAACCCCAGTGTGTGAAGGACCATCCCAGGGACTGTGCCCTTTTCCATGCAGGCTAATTGGCTAATATATCCCCGTGTGCAGGTGTGTATGTTCTCCCAGCTCCATCCCTTCCAATCAGGATACTAAGTAGGCTCTTTGCATGTCTCTGCTCTGGAAATGTGTGCAGGGCAGATAAGAGAAGCTGCTAGAAGTCAAGGCTTCCTTCCTTGTTTCTCTTCTTATTTTAAGTCTGAACTTACTGAAGAGAGCATGTTTTGGATCTGAGGAAACTAGGCCAAGAGGGATGTGCCTTGGAGGGCTAAGAAGGTGAAGGAAGAAGTTCCTCAACCTGGGAAGGGGACTGGAGAGAAGTGCTGATCCCACACTGTTCAGTGGCAGAACCTGAGGAAGGGGCAGGCCACAGAAGGGAGGCTGAATGGTGCATCTGGGCTGAGTGCACCTGGGCCAAAGGCTGGGCAAGATGCAGCTGAGTCACCAGAAGCAGCCCAGGCAATGCGGTAGTGGGCTCCTCAGAGGAGATCACAATGGCTCACTTATGTCCCCAATGAGAAAAGTAAATGGAGCATTTCTTGTGCAGCTGGATTAGAAGCCTGAGATTCAACCCTGCTTCATTCCTGACACATAAAACCATATCCTGGGACCAGCAGTTAGTGTAATGGCTATGTCACTGGACTCCCACATAGTCGAACGCAGTTCGAGTCCCGGACCTGGTGGCTTAAAACTCACGCCGGGCGCATGTGCCTGCGTGCCCAAGATCCCTAGAGGAGAATGGACGAGAAGGGATTGTGGCATGGCCATCCTCCCTGGGGGGTGATTTCTCGCTTTCTGTCTCTCTGCCTCTCTCTGTCTGTTTGGCAAGTGCACGTGCCCTATTAGCAAAAACCTCTCTCAAAAAAAAAAAAAAAAAAAAAAAATCCTACAAGCATTTGAAGGAAATAGGAGGAAACCTTCAAGCTGTTTCCTCTGGCTTCAGCCCTTTAAAAGGGCATCTCTAAAATTTGCCTCACCCTCCAGCTGCCAAGAGACCCTCCTGCTGAACCTTGGGCTGTACCTCAGTATTGCCTTGGGAAACCCAAGTTAACGATGCAGAAAGCAGGGCTAGGAACCAATTGCAACTGCAGAGAGTTCTGTGGATGGGCCAGAGCCCTGGAGAAAGGTTTTATGGGTATAGTAATCCCTTGTCCTCTGTAATGGCCCCAATAAAGAGGCAGGGGCAAAACCAGGTGTGCAGCCTGGAATGATAGCATGAGAACTTTCCTCATGGATATGGATGACAGTGGCTGTGTGTAGCCTTTAATTCTCAGAGTTGAGCTGGAGGAGGTGTCTAGGCCCTCAGGGCAGCAATGCATCCTGGGTATTGCAAGGCCTCTGTCTGCAGCCAGGGACCCACACAGACTAGCTGCTGAGCAGCTTCCCCCTTTCCTTCTCTCCTCCCCTGTAGTGCAGCATCTGGGAACCAGTGAGTGTGACAGAGGAACACAGTCCTAAGGTGGACTTAAACATACCATCCCAGAGACTGTAGGAATCAGAACAGTTTAGGAAAACCAACACTGACTAAACCCTAGTCTGCACAGACAGCTCACAATCCCACTGTTACTCAAGTTAAAGAAGAGGAAACTGAGGCAGAGGAACTGGGGGCCAGGGTCACTCAGCTCTGGTGTAAGATTGTAATAAGCTGAATAAGTTGTAAATACATCTATGTGAAATCAGAACACAGGATGCTATGAGTGCAAAGACAGAGTCCAGCTTCGGACAGACAGAGGGAAGATCTCCTCAAACATGAATCTTATGAGCAGAGACCTGAAGGAAACAGCCAAATGAAGAGGGAAAAACTACTCCAATGGGAAAGAGAGGCATGTTCAAAGGACCTGTGCATTATATGACACGTCCAAAAAATGGGAAACAGCCAGTGTGTCTGGAACATGTTGAAAGAGAAGAAAAAGGGCTCAGAGACGCCCACACAGGTCCTGGCTTGTACAGTACCTCGAAGACCATGCCGAGTTCTTCAGATTTCATCCTGTGTGTCTGGGGAGGCCACCAGAAAAATAAAGTGCCAAAATGCCATGGTCTGATTTACCCAGCCCAAGTCTAGCACAGAGCTTGTCACATGGAAAAGGATGGGTAAAAGGCTGTGGAACATCTGAATAAATAGACTCAAACAAGATTCCAAGAAGATGGAAACTGCTGGCTTTATAGAAGGCAAAGTAAGATTTCAGCCTTTGCCCATGAGAAGAACAAATAGTTTCGCCTAATCCAAATTCGCTTTCATGCCTCTCTGCCTAAGAAGCATGCAGAGCTGCTGAAATCCACAGGCGCATCATGACAGAATAATTTCAGTGATCATTATCAAATGCCTCTATTTAGAAAAGCTCAGAAGATTGTATTAGCACAATCCAATATTTATGAAATGACACTCTGCTGTAATGAGAGGCTGAGCAAATTAAGATTAGAAGCAGGAGCCATGTCTTTGGAGATAGAGGGCGGCATGAGGGAAAAGAAGCAATCTCACTCAGCTTTTTGGAACCTTGGTTTCCAGATCTGTAAAATGGAAAGGATATCAGCAAAGATAAAAATATGTCGTCAATTAGTAGAGGACCAAAAGGCCTTGAATAATGTTTATCATTTATTATTTCATTAAATAAACCACTCAGTAAAGACTATGTGCCCCTTCATCCATGTATACATCCAACAAAGTGTTATTTAGTACAACTATGTATGTTCATTGCATTAGGCACTAAAGATAAAACTGTGAACAAGATTTCATTGTCTTCATTCCCATATAACTTCTCACTTGGAAGTAAAACATACACTGAACAGATAACACCAACTGTGATGCATGTTGTTGAGGAAAGGTGCAGGGTGCAATGGGAAGTATTAGAGAGAGCTGACTCAGACCAAGACACAAAGGGGAAATCAGGAGAGCAGGGTGGAGGACAAGGTGCATGGAGAGGGCAATCTATTGTAGTTTCCAAGACAGGAAAGAATCAGAACATTCTGGCAACTGACAGAAGGGCAGTATCAAGTGAGCCCAAGAGGAAAGGGAACATGAAGAGCTTGGAAGTTTAGGATCATCCAACAAAGTCTTGGAGGCCATAGTAGGGTTTTGGTTCTTTTGCAGAGCAATGGGAAGCCTCATAGGACTAAGCAGAAACTGGGTAGAAGCAAGGAAGGAAAGAGGTAACATGAACATCCTATATCCTAGAATGACCTCTTTGGCTTCTGTGCAAAAGATGGATTAAAGTCAAAAGAGTAAGTCAAGAAACCTGTTGGAAATTTTTTCAGTTACCCAAAAGAGCCTCATTGTACCAGGGCAGGTTGGAGAGGTGGAGGTGCTTGGGCAGACTCCAGACATACTCAAGAGGTAAAAAGGCAGAATGTAGTAGTTGACTGGAAAGGAGGATAAGAGAGAGAAAGAGAAGTATGGTCCTTCGGTTTCTAAATCAGTACCAGAGTGGATGAAGTAGGCTTTTCCATGACAAGGAATATTGGAAGATGAGTGGTCAGTTAAGGGAGAAATGGTGAACTAAGAGCTCAGTTTGGGAGATGTTGAGTAATGAGAGTCTACAAGACCCTACAGGATTCATGTGGGCTAACAATGAACAGAAATAGCATATGTGTGCATGTACATACACACATGCCTACACAAACATACATACATACGCTATAAGATCTAGATTTGGCCAGTATCAAAGCTAGCTATATAGAAGAGGACTGATGTGATATGTTTGAGTACAGGTGTCTTAAACTCTTGGGGTTCCTAATGGGATGAGAAATTCTATCATCTAAATCAGGTCATTCTTAAGAGTAAAGCCAGCATTATTAAAAAATCATGATGGCAACAGGCATAGAGGTTGTCCCATGTTTCCTTCCTAATGAGGCTGTGCAGCTGTTGATGGCTCTGTTAGTAAGACCCTACTGTATCTCAAATGCTCAATACTGTACCACAGCACAACTTTATTACACCTAAGGCTTGTATCAACACTCAGGAGAAGTTTATACATGCTATATCCTTAACAAGAACTATATAGAGCCATCAGTGGCCTTCTGCTTTGGAGACAAATTCAAAGTCAATGAGACCACACTCTCACCTGGATACCTCTCAGTCTCTTCTCTGCCTGTAGCTTAGAAGCATCCTAGAAAACTCCTTTCCATGGAGGGAGAGATGTCCAGGCTATAGGTAATCACCAATGTACAGATAACACCTAAAGCCATGGGAGTGTTTGAGGCCATCTTTAGAAAGAGTACAGAGCAAGTCTAAAGAGCTCCAATGTTTGATGGCCAGAGTGAGCTGATGGAGGAGACTGAGAAAGAATACTGGGAGTTGGGGACCGGTGGGTTGTGAAAAGCTAGACTGTGTATGGGCCAAAGGAAACCTTTGGTCAGGGAGAAGCCATAGAGAATAGCCTCCCTTATCCAACAACCAATTATCTTTACAACTGTATCAGAGATTATATTATCTAGAGGGGTCATCTTTGCTTGAGTTGCCACTCTTCCTGGCTTATATTACCAAATTAGTCTCTTTAAGATTCACCTTGTGGAACCAGCAGGGGGCATAATGGTTACGTTGCTATACTTCCACATAATCTACTGCAGTTCAAGTCCTGGACCCAGTAGCTTAAACCTCACGCTGGGTATGTGTGTGTGCATGCCCAAAATCCCAAGAGGAGAATGGAGGAGAAGGGATTGCGGCGATTTCTTGATTTCTGTCACTCTGTCGTTCTCTGTGTCTCTTGTGAGCGCACATGCCCTAAAGCAAAACATCTTGGGGGGGTGGGGTGGAGATAGATTCAACTTGCCCGGGTATACCCCACTCTAAATGTGTTCTTCCTGAATATGCATCCTCCAGGTGCTTGTGAAATATATCAGGTGTATCTCTTATGAGCCTGCCTCATGCAGGTATCTATCGAGAATTTACATGAGGTCTTCAGTATCTTTGGTGAAGAATAAACTTTGTATTTAGGATGCTATGACATTACCTTTAGGAGTGGTATTGTGACTATGTATATGTGTATTTGTATATATGTATCCCCCTACATATATACAGCCTGTGTCTGTGTGGCCTGGAAGGAAAGAAGTGACCTTGAATTCTTCAGCAGCTCTTTCTCCTTCTCAAATCCTACTTTCATCAAGCTCCCAACTTATAGCTAAAGCTTAGAATCCTAAAGCTAAGGGACCAGCAGATGGCATAATGGTTACATTGCTGGACTCCCACATTGTTGACTTTGGTTCATGTTCTATACCAATTGACTTAAAACTCATGCTGGGTGCATGTGTGTGCATGTCCAAAAATCCTGAGAGGAGAATGGAGGAGAAGGGATTGTAGCAAGGCCATCTTCCCCAGAAGGTGATTTCTTATTTTTTGTCTCCGTCTCTCTGGCAAGCACACACACACTATAGCAAAAATCTCCCTAAAAAAAAAAAAAAAGAAAGAAAGAAAGAAAAGAAAGGAAGGAAGGAAGGAAGGAAGGGAAAAGAAAGAAAAAAAAAAAAAAAGAATCCTAAAGCTAAAAGCAATTCTCAAGATCCCTGAGTCCAGGTGACAGAAGACTCCTCCCACATCCTGAAGAATTTACTCAGCCTTGGGTTGAATATCTTTGAGGATGGGATACTCATT
The DNA here is from genome assembly GCA_026018925.1 of Tupaia tana. Classification (NCBI taxonomy): domain Eukaryota; kingdom Metazoa; phylum Chordata; class Mammalia; order Scandentia; family Tupaiidae; genus Tupaia; species Tupaia tana. The sequence continues at coordinate 21,274,880 of JAKSZU010000015.1, read as the reverse complement.
ACTGACATAGTTACCTATTGTCCTCTCAGACAACTCAATCAGAAGGTTCTTTTCCATGAGTCATCGTAAAAGCTATCCACATCCAACACAGCCTCAAACATGATAGGTCACATACCTGTGGGCACCGCAGGGTCCAGCATTGGTTTTTCCCATGTGTTAATCTGCTCCCAGGTGAACCCATTGGTTCCCAGGGCCACGCTATAACCACAGTTGCTGTAGTGCTCATCAAAGGAACAGCCGCCTGCAGACAAAAGAGATATGGGTAAATACATTCCCGTGTCTGAGGCTTGGTTCGTTACCCTTGTCTCATCGGCTCTTCATTTACAGCTTTGAATTTTAAACTCTGGAGAAGACTTTTAAAAACAAGGCAAGCAAATTGGATTTTTATATTTGCTTTGGTGCTCTCAGGAAAGACACGGGAGTCTACAGGCCCCCCTATTTAAAAAAGTTAATAAGGCTAGTTACATTGATCTCAATCTTCCTGCCTGAGAAAGTAAACAGCAACGTCTCATTCTAAGCAGGAAAAATGAATGCCAAGGCATGCCTCCATAATTGCTTCCTGCAACATGAAGAGCTGCTGTAAGGCAGCAGAAAGAGCACTGGCTTTGGAGTTTGACAGAACAAACCCGCAGCTCAGCTTTGCAAAGCTAGGTCAGCTCCATCAGATGCTTACCACCTGTGTGTCTCAGTTTCCTCACCTGTAACATGGAAGAACTAACCACCTTACAGAAATATCATGAGGAGTAAGTGAAATAATGTATGAATAATCATTGGCAAAGAATAGGCTCTCACCCACCTCCCTTCCTGTAAAAGCAGTCTGAAAAATCATTTTACAGGGAGTAGGGATTGAATTTTTGAGTAATTTGACAGTCATGCACCTGGAAGATAATAAAGTCAATGTTGACAGTGTTTAAACCTTTTCCCTTTAACTTCAAAGTTCAAACACCATTTGATAATAAGTTATGTCCATTCAATTTTGTCAGGGATTTACTGAGCATATGCTATCGGCTATAAGCCCCCTCAGAGTGACATTGATAGGGGTGAACTGTATAGAATGGAGATTCCAATTAGGAAATGCTAGTCTGTCAAGAGAAATAGGGGCCCACTATATCCTAGAGGAAAAGGGGGGAAAAAAGAGAAAAACTGAACAGGCTTTGCAGGATGGGAGCATCTCCATAGGTAGAGAGCAGGAAAAAAAAATTGGCATTTCAGGGTAAGCCTACAGGAGACACAGAGGCGAGGAGGCAAGACTGAGACTGAGCTCTACATCAGTGCTGGTCTCCCCGTTTCACACCCCAGACCATCCTGTACAGTGTCCCTTTCTTCTTTTCTTGAAGCTTAGAGAACTCATTCCATTCCTAGCCCCCTCTATCACACATAGAACCAGGTATGCTATTCACCAAATGTTTGTGCCCTCCCCAATATTGAAATCTTAACATCCAACATAATGGTATTAGAAGGTAGTGGCTTTGAGAAGTGTTTAGGTCAAAAGGGCACTGACTGCTTGATTTGGATTAGTACCCTTAGGAGAGCTAGTTCACTCCTTTTGTCACTTAAGGACACAGCAAGAAGGTACCCTCTATAAACCAGAAAGTGGGCCCTTACCAGACACCAAATCTTCAGGCAACGTGAGCTTCTACTTCCCAGTCTCCAGAACGGTAAGAGACAGATTTATGTTGTTTGTAAGCTATTCAGTTATGATGTTTGATTATAGCAACTTAAAGTGTTGTCCAAACTCAGGTTTGCCCAACATACAGGAACCATCTCACACTGGCCCTGCCTGTGTCTGCAGTCTCCTGGAACATTGCCATTGTCTCCATTGGTGACAGAAGACCAAATCCCTTCTCTAAACCCAGACATGGGGTTTTCTCTGGATAGTGGTGATGAAATCCTGCCAACAAATCTGATACAGACTATGGTCAAAACACAACTGAAGCAAACCTGTGATGTTAAAGCTTTCTCCACCTTCCTTTTTTGCTATGCATGGAAGAAGTAGAGCTTTTGATAGATGATTACATCATGAAGGCTCTGCCTATATGAATGGTATTATTGTCCTAATAAAAGAGGCTTGAGGGAACCCTCTTACTTACTCTGCCATGCAAGGACATGCAGAAGGCTCCATTTTTGAGGAATGGGTCCTCAAAAGACACTAAATCTGCTGGTGCTTTGATCTTGGACTTCCCAGCCTCCAGAACTATAAGCCTTAAATTCCATTTCTGACTCAATCCAAATAATCCAAGCACGGTGGCATGCATTTGAGCCTGAGACAGAAGAACCCCAATATTCTAAGACTATCAAAAATATCTTTCTCTCTCTCTCTTTTTCTCTTTCTCTGTTTCTCTCTCAAATGAATAAGCTTTAATAAAAGAAAAGCCATGCTATCACAATTTAATGACGGCATACTGACAGTATACAAGTAAACTAATAAGTAATTACACATTTTAGTATGTGCTATGAAGGTTGAAGTTGGGAGTAGGGGAGAGTACTACTAAAACAGAGTGGCCAGGGAAGCTTTCTGATCAGGAACTGGAGACCGTGGCCTGCCCTGTACTGCAGTAGCCCTCTTCTCCACTCATCCCCTCAGTGAAAGTCAGCAGCACACAACGAACACATGTCGCTGGTGTCTTGGAGAACTGAGGGAAGGCAGGCAATGACTAGTGTGGGTTGGCAAGGGTCAACAGTAATGAGAGAAGTCACAAGACATGAGAGGAAAGATCAGGAGATGATAGGAAAACATCGCTGCAGATATACTGAAGAAGGACCCAGATACACTTCAAAAGGCAAGGTGGGAGGCAGACATTCACCCAGCTCTCATTACAAGGAAATCTTCAGAATGGCTGCAAACTGTTAATTAAATGCTAATGGGATGTATGACATAGACCAAGGAATTCTTAAGTAACAATGCTCCAGTATTAGTTGATCTGCTCTTCCAAACCTCATAACTGCCACCTCTATCTAGAAAGTTCCTTCTCCTTCCCCAGATTGACTGGTACATTTCAAACAATCTTCCAAAAGTCACTTCTATAAATCTTCTCTAGCTAGAACACCAGGGTGAATGCTTTGGATATGAAAAGACAACATTTAATTCCATTTAAATTAAAAGGTAAGCAAACAAAACAAAACAAAAAACAGCAACAGCAGCAGTTTTAGTTGCTCTAAGACAGCCAACCTTCTTTCTCCACATTGCCATCACTTCACTGGAGCCCAGCCTGTGGGAGACAAATGAATCAGGTCAATGCCACTGACAACAGATCCTGTCATGATGAAATTGATAAGTGAGGGGAGCCTGCAGCATCCCAAGTGTTCCTGGGGAGAGTTGACTGAGAAATCTAACCTGAGATCAGCCTCCAGAGCTAGAGAAGAAAGCAGGAGAAGGAAAGCATGGCCAACACAGTACTTTTATCTTGGTATGGTGTATGGTTAAAAAAAAAAAAAAAAAAACTTTCTTTTTTTTTTTTCTCAATACACACAAGAACACTGTGTTTCCAGGCCACCTTGCATGTAGGAAAACCACATATCAAATCCTGGAAATATATAACAACGTGATATCCACAATTTGCAGCTTGATCCCATAAAAATAATCTCTTACAAGCAATCTTTCTCATTTTCCTCTGCTGTGAGGCCCTTCAAAACTGTGTCTGAACATGGAGGCATCCAAGGAAGACAGAAGACTAGATCCCTAAGATACATATTGGAGGAGAGCCACCCAGAGTGTCCTGACCAGTAATTGCAGCATTTAACTTTCAGGAACAAAATATAAACTTTGATTGCCATATGCCATTGAGATCTTTGGATTTAATTCTTACCACAGCAGAATGATGCATATACTGACTAATATAAGAAGTGTGTCGTACCTCAAAATAATGGCTTCAAAATAAATAAATAAGGCTGCCTTCCAGAACATTTGCTCTGTACCAGGCAATACACTATATACTGATTATGTATGCTAGTTCATTAGCTTTTATTTAATCCTCAAAACTGTGTGAGATATATTTTATCTCTTCTTTAAATATAAGATAATTGATGCATCAAGGGGCTAAATGACCCTCTTAGGCCAAACAGAAGGGAAGTTTTGGAGCCAGCATTAAATCCATGGCAGACTCCATGCTCTTTCTAATAGATCACAGAGAATTATTCCCCAAAATCAAGGACAAAGTCTCTAACTTGTAAGGTAATAAGAAGGGATCAGAAAAATAAAGGGCTTCCAAAAGGGTTGTGTCCCCATTTGAATCCATTCCCTGCTTATTCTAGAAACATTTAAAGGCTTTCTTTTATTATATATGGGCTCTGCGCAGGGACACTGAACCAGCTGACAGGATTCTGACCCTCATGAAGTTTGCAGAGCAGAAGGAAAGGCAAGCATACAAACATATGTACACTGAGAGTGCAATGCAAAAACCGCTTTCATACAGATGTACTGACAATCGACTCTATTCATTAATTTTAGTTAATGGTTTAATTAAACAAATATCCTGCCTTGTTCTAGACAAGATTTAGGAGGGCTTACAGTCATGACTCTAGGCATCCCCAGGTTATAGATTCCAGGCAAGGTCACACTGACAATTGCCCTAGTCATCTGGACCAGCTGTCCAGCCCTCACCTGACCCAATCATGGGCAGACTGCTCAGCTGCTCCTTAGCTGACTGCTGGCAGATCTTGGCCCTATATGGACTAGAGATCCACCTCTTTTGCAGAGCCACTCCTTAGACTACCATCCTGTCCCCATCTACAGAGCACTGGTGGTCACTTCAATCCACAGCCAGTGAGCAAATGCTTTTTCCACAACAGCAGGCCTGGGACCCCTGGGACCCAGTTTTTCTTTCTGAACCATAGTCCTTTCTTTACCCCTCAGAGGAGTTTGCTCAGAGTAGAGTAAAAAGAAGAAAGAAAGAAAGAAAGAAAGAAAGAAAGAAAGAAAGAAAGAAAGAAAGAAAGAAAGAAAGAAGAAAGAAGGAAGGAAGGAAGGAAGGAAAGAGGGAGGGAGGGAGGGAGGGAGGGAGGGAGGGAGGGAGGGAGGGAGGGGAAGGAAAAACATAAAAGTATGCTTAGTGGACAAAAAATGAGAAGTTATTTGCTGATGATAATGTATATAGTAATATCTTTGTCTTGACTGACATGCATAGTATTTGTGTTGGAAAAAGAAATATATACTGTAAAAGACATGTGCTAAAATGTAATAAATAAATTAAAAAAAAAAAAAAAAAAAAAAAGCAGCCTTATGCTCTGTTCTGAGTCACTAATTCTCAAGGATATTCTGACCTGTCAGTTCTATAGCACTCTGCCAGAAGTTGCCATCCCGTTTAGGGACTTCGATGTCCCTCCTACAGAAGAGTGTCTAGAAGCAGATCCTTGTCCTCCACTTTAGCACACATGCATGTCTCAATCCCAGAAGCACACATAGTTCATTACTTTTCTGTAGCATTCCTGGGCTCCCAGCAAAGCAGGAAATGTGGCGGGTAAATGTAAGTGACCCTCTGTGCTTTGTGTAGACTGAGAATACAGATCACACTCAAGAGATGTCATCTACCTGGTCACTAGGCACAGCAACCTGATTCACACAGAAGCCAGAAATACAGCATGAGGGCGAAAAATCAAATTGAGAACAGAAAAAGAAAGAAACACAGGACAGAGGAGGGAGTTGCAAACTCCTGCTGCAATTCCTCACACGTCTGTATGCTCCAAGGAGGTTACGTATTTGGCTCTGAGTTTTCAACACTCAATAGAAAGCGAAAGAACTGGTCAGATACTGGACACTGTATTCATGCAATAAAAGCTAAATTGCTCAGGAAAACGTCAACCTTTCCTGATTACTTAGATCAACAAGAACTTCTCTGCAGGCATAAATAACAAAATCCCATATCCCATATCTGAAGCTGCATTCACACAGGGGTGTACAGCCCATTTCATGACACTGTTTCTCATCATCATTCTCAATATAAATTGATAACATCATCCAAACATACAATTCAGGAAAACAGCTCCGTGGGGCCTAATATGATGCAGTCTAGACATCTGCTCTCTGCTGGTTTGTCTTGACTCAGAGATAAGTTCTTAAAATTATTCGGTATTGAAATATACTTAACAAGCATTTTTTAAAAGCAATCCTCCCTGCCTCTTCCTCTTTTCAACCACCAGATTGAGAAACAGAGGGCTATGAGCTCGAGACTGCACACCCTGACCACATGCGCATTGCCAGCTGGTACAACCTCTCTAGCTCACATCCCTTCCCAGTTTTGGAGGCTTCATGATCTAGTATGCAAAGCCAGAGGGCTGGACGAGATGATCACAAGGAAGCAACTTCTTGATATAACAAAGTTATAAATTCCAGAGGCTTAGAAAGAACTGGGGGCCACACCAGGCGCAGCCGTAGCACAACCGGACCCACATAACAAAGGTGCTAGGTTCACAACCTGACCCTGGACCTCCTTGAGTATGTAGGACGTATGTGTGCCCATAATCAGGCTGACTGAGAGTGGAGGTGGATTGTGGCAATGAAGACCTTGTGTGTGGGTGTGTGTGGGGGGGTGTCATGCCTCTCTGTCTCTCTCACAGAAGAAATCAATCAATAAACTTAAAACAAACAACAAATATAAAAAACTGGGGATTTCCTTGAAGTGCCTCCTGATGTGAGCTGAAGGATGGAGACCATTTTCTCTGTCTTAAATGCACGGTAAATTGGATTTGATGTTCCAACTGAACTACGTACCACTGCAGAGCAGAATTGGAGGCTTTCAGCAGCGAAAGAACATGAGAAGAGAAAGCTCTCTGGGAAGTTAATAATATAATAAATAAAGTTAAATAAAATAATTCTAAGAAAAAGAAAAAGAAGTACTCCCAGGCCTGGGACTCAGCAGGATCTGCAGATGGGGCAGCTTCTACTGAAACAGCTGGGGCCTGGGGAGGAGAGTGATCATGTGGTGAGGAATGGAGGAGTAATCTCTGAGCATATCAAGATGTGAAGTACAAAGAAAAAGAAAAAGAAGAAAAACACGGCATTATCTGTCTTGTTCACTAGATTCCTTAGCATTTTACTTCTGGGTACATAGTGGCTAGTTTGACACCAAATGAGCTTCTAAGACACATTGCTGAATCGGTCTTCATTGGAAAGGTTTAAGAACAGAACAGCGATCAAAACAGAACGGCAAGCAGATTCTAGAACACCTCTGTCTGCTTGTTCCTGTACATTGAGGCTTAACTTCAAGAATTTGAAAGAAACACGCCATTCATCAGATGACAAGAAATCACCGCCGGATCACGAGAAATATGGGAAAACGAGAAAATACCTCTCTTCCACGGGAAAAGAGTAACTCTCCTTCATCCACAAGCAGTTCGGTGAAAGTCATGGAAATGTCTGATAAGGAATTTAGAGCATTCGTAATGTCGAAGCTAACAGAGATGGAAGAAAAGAGAGATAATGAACTGCTAAAGAGAAAGGAGAAAGAAGTTGCCGAGTTCCAGGAGATGAGGAAATTCTTGCAAGATCTAAAAGAGGAATTACACACTTTACAAAAGACTCAAACGGAACTGCTAGAGATGAAGGCTATAATACAAGAAGTCAAAATCTCCCTAGAAAGTATTAAAAGCAGACTAGATCATTCAGAAAATAGAATCTCAGGTGTAGAAGAGAAAATGGCTGGCTTAGAAAAATCCACCACGAAGACTGAGAAAATGGCTCAAAAATTTGAGAATGATATGCGAGAAGTACTGGATACCATCAAACGTCCAAATATCCGGATAATTGGCATTCCAGAAGGTGAAGAGACCCATAAGGGCATTGATAATCTATTCCATGAAATCCTGCAAGAAAACTTTCCAAACCTAGAGAGGCATTCAAAGATCCAGTCCCAGGAAATACAAAGGACTCCAAATAGAATCAACCCAAGAAGATCTTCTCCAAGACACATTATAGCCAGGTTGACCAAAACCGCAGACAAAGACAAGATACTAAGATTGGCAAGAGAGAAACATCAAGTTACCTACAAAGGACATCCCATCAGGCTAACAGCAGATCTCTCATCGGAAACAATGCGAGCGAGGAGAGAATGGGAAAATATATTCAAAGTGTTACGAGAGAAGCAATTTCAGCCAAGAATACTGTACCCGGCAAGATTATCTTTCAGGTGGGAAGAAAAGACAAGAACATTCTCAGATAAACAAAACCTGAAAGAATTTACCAACACCAGACCAGATCTCCAAGAAGTTCTCAAGGGTGTGTTGTATCAAGAAAATTAAACACAGACACATGGAAATAAGAGTCCAAAAACTATGAAAGTGGCCAACTTAATCATAGGGACAAGTATGGAGTTGAATATTATATCCTAGAATTTAATCAGGAAAATTGAACCAGAACAGACGATAAAAGTACATGAGACTGATAGGTTCATACACCTACCATTTGAACAGAATCCTAACTTGTTTCCTGGCTTAAAGCAAAGTTCCTTGGCACTTCTTTGAGTTAAGTTAAAACTGGTTTTCTTAGTAGTAATGAGTGAACTCAACACTGAAAGTAGTTAGATTATGTAGGAAATTGTGTGATCAATGCAATGTGGGTGGGAAGGGAATGAAGGACAATTGTAGACACCGGAGGTGGTGTGAGAGGAGGGTGGGAAGGGACAGAAGGTCAGAAAGAGGGGTGGAAGTAATTCTAGGAACTAGTAATGGAAAATTTTCTGTAATGTGCATGATTGTATCACTATACAGTGTGTACTGGATGGGAGATTGCATTTTGTATGCTGTGATGAAGCTTAGGGAAGGAATGTAAATTGAGTTACAAAAAGAAAAAAAGTTTCAGAAAAAAAAAATATATATATACCTAATGACTGCACTAGGATATGTAGCCACAGCTAGGTGCTACTTTATAGGATGCGTAAAGTAAGACTTGTGTTCATGGAAATGTGGGTATCACCTGTGTTTGCTATGAGGGTATTCCGATTGATTAGGGTCTTTGGCGATACAATAATTGTGAGGAGAAAACAGTATAGAATGCAAACATAGATACCAGAGACTGTGGGAGGAGAGTGGGAGATGGCAGAGGGTAAGAGATAGAGAATCAAGGATGGGGGGAAAAAAGCAAAACATACAGAAGACAAGATCATTTACTGACAATAACATGTTTGTTGATGTGCTTGATTGAGACAATATATAGTGTACTTTGGATGGAAAATAAATAAATAAATAAATAAAAAAAAAAAAAAAAAACTGGGAACTCGTAGAAGTCACAGATGCAGAGCTGCCTGCCAAAGCAGTAGCAAGGAGAGAAGAAGAAAGGAAAGCCAACCTTCCCCTGGATCCATAGCATGAAATATTCAAACCCATGGTCTGAGCCTCACTGCTCTTTCTTTTTATTTTTCTCCTTTTTTCCCCCCTTTTTCCTTTTATACATTCAATGGCTACATCACAACAGCTTGTAAAATGAATTTTCCCAGCATAAATACACTGTACATGAACCAGTTAAAGATATTATCATACACGTTATCATCAACAGACAAAAATTACATCTGTCTGTCTTGGTGCAATTTCTAGGGGCCATTACACCTGTAGCAATGACAGCAAAAGCCCAGTCATTGCTGCAGGTGTCTGTGGCAGCCTACTTGGGGGAGAGCTATGGTCGTAGAGAATCCTAGAAGTGACTCATTTAGACACAAACCCCATTCAGGTTTGAAGAGCAGGGGCTCCTTTTAACTGAAGTCAACTTTATCACCACCATTTCTAGGGAAAACAAAACCTCATCAGTCTATTCCCACCCCAGGAACTGGACTCAGACCCTAGAGGACACAACCTAGTTTGGTGAAGACCACATAACTGAGGGATTATAGGAAAGTACAGCCACTAGCCAAGGACTCCATACATGAACAAAGGAGCCATTTCCCTGGGCAGGTTGAGGTCCCACCATGGCAATGGCCCCAGATGCTCTGATGTGAAAAAACATAAAAAGTCAACAGAGAAATGGAAAACTGTAGCAAGGAAATTGGATTTTGAAAATCCATTTGGGTTTGGTAATGTATAGCATATCAGCATCTGTAAGGGAAGTAAAAATAGTGCAGGATACATACTTTAGGATACATTAAAGCATAAATAAAGTTTATAGTGCCAATCAGAATTTTTTTAAAAACATGAGCTCTTCTTTTGAAAATGAGAGAGGAATAGAATTCAATAAAAATATAAATATGTCTGCCTCTGCATTTCTAAGATATGATCCTGTGTATTCTTAAACAGAATTAAGCTCAGAAGAGAAACTGAAGATTTGCCGGGCTTCTGCTATGTGCCAAGCACTGCATTTGAGTTGTGTAGGTGTATATGTATATCTGTATGTGTAAGAATGTACATATCCACAACACCACCATGCTCCAAGACAGGGGACAGCAAACCTCTTCGGAAATGGACCAGACAATAGATAGTTTCAGCTCTCCAGACACCCGGTTTATATCCCAACTTATCAGCTCTGCCACTTGTGCAAAAGCAGCCATAGATAATGCACAAACAAGTGGGAGTGGCTGCATTCCAATAAAACTTTATTTACATAAACAGGTGGCAGGCTAGAGTTAGCTCAAAGGCTAACTCTAGGAGTTCATCAACTCCTGCTCTAAGAGAGAAGTATCCATTTCATAGATGGAAACTTGTCATGAGAGCTTCTAAGGGACTTGCCCAGCTGGGGACAGACGATAGCACATGCAGTAACAGTAACACCTCCTTTTATTGACAGCTGAATGGGTGCAGGCCTTGCTTATATCATCTTGAACCCTCACTGCAGGCCCCCTCCCATGTTGTCTGTGCCTATTTTATAGGTGCAGTATCATGGGTTCAGAGAAGTAAATTCACCCCCATGGAGCAGCAGAGCCCAGACAACAGCCCTAGGCTGTGTGGTGCCACAGCCCAGACACTTTCCATTGCTCCAACCCTGCTCATCTCTGCAGACTCTGTGTGTTCACAAACTCTGAATCTCACCCTGCTGCTTCTAGAATAGAAAGTTATGCCTTTAATATCCAGCAGTGCACCTAAGGGAAGAAAGAAAACTAGGCTGAACATCAAAAAAGAAACAAAGAAAAGAAGAAAAAAAGTGGGAATGTGCCTTCAGTTCCTCTGCATGGGAGGCAGAGGTCATGATTTTGATAAACATGGCCAAAACCACGTGACTTGCCATGGATGGCAACACACAGAAGCATCCCTTGCCCAGCATGTGTAGCTGGAACTGAAAGTCCTAGTAGCCTACTCAATGTCCATCCTCCTGGAGCTTGGAGGGTATCTCTAGAACTGAAGCTCTAGGGTGTGGCAACTGAGACCACAGGACTGTGTTCCTTCAGCTGCACATTCCAAGGTTCCAAGAAAACAGGAACAGGCCACACTGGCCTCTACCCAAAGTCTAACCCGTAGCAGGTGCTTGACCTTGACTGTGCAATGAGTAGCTGAATACTTCCGCAATGGAACTCCATTCATGTAGAGGAGCCAAGCTCGGATCCACAGAGGAAACTCTTATCCATCTTCTACTTTTCTCTTGGGATTGTGGTGAAGTCAGGGGAGGCCCTGCAGCTGGGTAAAGATTTAGGGCTCAGTCTGAACCTTTGAAGAGTATTTACCCTGATCTTGCAAAGGTAGAGACTCTAAATCCAGGGAGACAACGGAAGTTGAAATATGAACTAAAGGGAACCAGCAGTTAGCGTAATGGCTATGTCGCTGGACTCCCACGTAGTTGACCGCGGTTCGCGTCCCGGACCCGGTGGCTTAAAACTCACGCCGGGCGCGTGTGTGTGAGTGCCCAAGATCCCAAGAGGAGAATGGAGGAGAAGGGATTGAGGCATGACCATCCCCCCTGGGGGGTGATTTCTTGCTTTCTGTCTCTATGTCTCTCTCTCTCTCTGTCTGGCGAGCGCATGCGCCCTATTGCAAAAATCTCTCCAAAAAAAAAAAAAAAAAAAATATGAACTAAAGAGAAGTCATCAGGCCACCAGGTAAGGAAGAAGAGTAAGAGAAGACCATAGACAAGTCAAGAAGCCATTACAGGGAAAATGACAGTATTAGAAACAGGTGCAGAACAAAAGCTGCAAGTGGAGCTACAAGGACTCAGGATTAAACCTGGAGCAGGATCTGAATAGGGATGGAGGAGCCAGGCAATCATGATGTAAGGTCAATGCGATGGAGACAGGAAGCTATTGAGCAGACACAAATTCCAACCAGATCTGAGAGACCAGAGTGCAGACATGCAGACAGAAGGTACTCCTGTTCTCCTCATACTCCTGTGTAACAAGGCCCCATGCCGTGGCCTCATTTAACCTTTTAGTGGGCCCTCTCATTAAATACAGTCATGTTGTGGATTAGGATTCCACACAGGAATTTCGGGGTGACACAATTCAGTCCATAACATGATATATTGGTCTTCTATTGCTGCATAACATATCACCACATATTCAGCAGCTTAAAACACCATCTATTTTTTATATCACAGTTTCTATAAAGCCCTGTTGAGCGAGTTCTCTCCTCAAGGTCTCATAGGCTGTAATCAAGGTGCCAGCTGAGCTACATGCTTTTCTGGATCTTGGGGTCCTCTTTTGAACTCATGTACTTTTTGTTTTGTTTTGTTTTTAAAGAGAGATTTTTGCTATAGAGTGAGTGTGCTCACCAGAAAGATAGAGACAGAAAGCAAAAAATCTCCTCCTGGGGGGATAGTCATGCCATAATCCCTTCTCCATTATCCTCTCAGGATCTTGGGCACATAAGCACATGCACCTGGCATGGTTTTAAGCCACTGGGTCCAGGACTTGAACCACAGTTGACTCCATGGGAGTCCAGTTACATATCCATTACACCATCTGCTGGTCCTGAGCTCATGTGGTTTTGTACAGAATTCAGTTCCTTGTGGTTATAGGACTGAGGTCCCTGTTCTCTTGCTGGTTGTCATTCTAGGAACCACTCTCAGCTGCTAGATGCCAACCACAATACTTGTCACACAATTCTTCCTGCAGCTTCCTCAGGTTTCAAATCTCTTCCTGCAGAAAAGCCCAGCCTTTGACTAGAGGGGGTTGGGGAGAGAAAGTTGCCAGGTCCGGGACTCGAACCACAGTAGGTCATGTGGGAGTCCAGCACCCTCAACCACCTCGCCACTTACAGATCCCCTACCATTGTTTTGTTTGTTTGTTTGTTTGTTTGTTTTAATGCTATACTCTTGGCTTTTAGGCTAAAGGATGGAGTGAAGAATTATAACTCTCTAGATTTAAATGAGCACTTCACAGGACCAGCAGGTAGTGTGGTGGGTAAGGTACTGGACTCCCCACATAGCCAACTGTGATTAGAGTCCTGGCAGCTAAGCACACCAGGCACATGTGTGTGCATGCCCAAAATTCCAGGAGGAGAATGGAAGAAAAGGGATTGCAGCATAGCCATCCTGTCCAGAGGGTGATTTCTCATTTTCCCTTTTTCTGAAAGTTTCTATCTCTCTCTAGCATGCACCCTATGGCAAAAATCTAAAAATAATAAGTAAGCAAGCAAGCAAGCACCTCAACTACACCAGAGCATGAAGTAGTACTCCCACTTTACAGACAAGAAAGCCAGGGCTAGAAGAGACGGCATACTTAGCAGTAGGTCAAGGGCAGAGCCAAGTCACCAGTCAAATATTTCCTCTCAGCCAGATGAGAAAACCGCGGCAATCTACATCTGTGGGACCCAGTACAAAACTGAAATACAGCCTCTTGGATTAAAATTAGGAAGAAATCAAAACAACAGCACATTAACCTCACCATGAGCTTTTGTGAGTGCCTGGGCCTGTGTGACCTCAAAGCTTACACACCCAATGAAGCCAATCCTGGTCTCTGGACACACACATTTCAAAGATAAGTACCCCAACCCCCAAATCATCGAGATTCCACCCTCGTGCCAACAAATGCTTTGAAGGCAGGGCAATATTTAAGTGGGGCTTATTAATCGTGAGCAGCCTATCTCGGATAGCCAAGTCTTGCCCCCGGAATGAATGTAAACCAGCCTTGCATAAATTGAATTCCTTTTTTGAATATCTAATTGAATTTGCAGAAGTGTGTGCCAGGGGGGTGTTTAAATAAGTGCACAAATATGATAAGAAGGCCTTCACACCATTATATCTAATTCAGTAAGCAAAAATAATGGCAGGGCACGTTCCAATTAGTGTTTGATTTATTTGCTTTAACAAATCCAATTAGTAGAATGTTTTATAAAGTCATCCAATGTCAAACACTCATGGACTCAATAGATAGAAACAATATTCCTAATAGAAGAAAATGTTTTAAAGCTCTTTGAACAGTGAATTTATTATAAATAAGACGGTGTCTCTCTGATGGCTTAGGCATTCCCCAAGGACGGGGCAAACGGTGTCTGATCTGTTCTCTCTGAGACTCCATGCAGCTATTCAGGTTAATGCGGCCTCTTATATTAAATCCAGGAAAGAAGAGCACAAAGCAAAAGTTAGCCAAGAGATTGCAGTACAGAATAATGAACCTGCTGTTGGGTACTTCCGAGACCAGAGATGTGTTCAGACTTCCAAGGCAGCACAGCACAGTAAGGAAAGCATAGGGGCAACAGAAATAGCAGTTTCTAGAATCTGATCTGATGCACTCATCCTCTATCAGAGTCCCAGTTCTCCCATCTGTAAACTAGAGAGCTCAACAAGACTAGCAGCTTTAAGTATGCCCACCTTGGGTGGCGGTGGATGACATTCTTTGTCCGGTGAAATATAGCACAAGGCAGGGATTAAAATGAGATGCTCTGGAGCTAGCATCTAAATACTGCCATTTGTTTTTTGTATTTATATGTATAACTTTGGCCAAGTTATTTAGAACTAGGATAATAATAGCAGTTATCTCCTAAGATTGTTACAAAGATTAGGTAATATTTATAAAGACTTGGAACAATGTAGGCATATAGTAGGTGCCAAATAAGCATTTGGTAAATTAATTTTTAATCCTAATCTATGAATTAGAAATGGAAAAGGTAGCTATGGTATGTGTTCAATAATCTTACAAAGCAAAGTATTTTAAAGAAACGGTCTCTGAGGGCCAGTTGGTGGTCGGGTATCTGCTCTGCAAGGCAGATCCACATAGTGAAGTTGCAGGTTGAAGCTAAGGGGTGGATCATGGCATTGAGATCTCATTGGGGGTATTGTATCTTTCTCTCTCTTTCTCAGAATAAACTTTAAAAAATAAATAAAAGCCTGTATCTAAGTTCAGCCATCACATCCTGTATGGATCCAGCAGTGTTGATCATGATAAGCTATTGATCAGCACAGTAAACCCTAGCTGCTTCCATCGTTAATTGCTCTGTGACCTTGGGTAAGTTACATGGCCTCAAAGGCCAGCATTTCTCCATGTCTAATAGACTCAGCAATAGTTAAACCCTCTCCAAAAGTCCTCTGACTTCCGAAATCCTATCAAACAGTGACTGTACCCTTCTCCAGGGTACCCAACTACATGTGCCGGGACTAAGAGCGCTAGGTGTCCCTGGGCAATGAGAGCCTCTGTTCAGGCCAGCTTTCCCACATGGTCTGCCATGAGCCTCTCTCTGCCATGTTTGTACCTTGTGCAAGAGGAAAACACTAGATGATATATTTCTGTCTTCTCACATGCCCCAGCTCTGACAGACACCAGTTTTCAAGCAGACACTGTGATGCACTGTGACCAGGAGGACAGTGAAATGAAGGGGTGGGTCAGCACCCACTTCAACCTGCCAAGGAAAGGATGGGAGAGGAGGGAAGGAGTACAGTTGCCTTCACTCAAAATAGGTAAAGATCTTTCCATTCACAGACCAGCTGGAGAGTACAGGAAGCCTGAAAAGTGGCCCTGCCCAAAACAGGAAGTCTGTTTTCCAAAAGAAAGGGAAGGGAAGGGGAGGGAAGGAAAAGAGAAAAGAGAAAAAAAATTAAAACCAGCATGGGAGCAGATGCAAGGATTCCACTGTTCTCTCAAATATAGAGAGAAAAGGGATGGTCTGGCCCGGCTCCTAATTTTACAGGTGAACAAACAGGCATCAAGAAGGCAAAGCTACAATGAGGTCCAGAGCTGGGACCAAACCCAGTTCTCCTGGCCCAGGCCCAAGTTCTGCCCACTCAGATGCCAGAATAGCATCTTTCATCTTCTCTCACACAATGGTGATCTCTCTTTCATTTTTTTTATTTTGAGAAAGCAGTGAAAGAATGAGTTGGCCTCAGGTCAGACCCCATTTCAGGAAAACTTTAGATCAGTCAGGAAAGGTGAGGAAAGGTTTCCTCTACACAGAAGGACAGGCTTATCCTGATTTCTGGCAGGAGTTATGTCAGCCTCTGAAGCCTTCAGAAGCCCAAGCCAAGCTCCTGACGGCCTCAGGGACTTTGCACTTGCAGTTCTCTCTGCCTGTATCATCTTACCTTGGCGCGTCACACAGCTGGCTCCACATCAAAACTTCCACATCAAAAATCAAATGTGACCTTCTCTGAGAATACCACTGGAACGCTATGTAGAAAACAGCCTCCTCCTTTTCCCAATTATTCTCTATCATACCATCTTGCTTATGCTCCATGGGGCTGTGGCTCACATCCCTTCATTTGGAATTAATTACTCATCCCTTCATTTATTTTCTGTCTTCCCACAGCCAGTCTAAATCTACCAGAGCAGGAAATATGTGTCCATTTTATTCACTCAAGACTGATAGAAGAGCCCAGAACTTTAATGCCAGAGAGCTTAAGGGAAACTCAATAAATGCCTCTTGAGAGAAGGAATGGAATGGACTATGATAAAATGTCAGAAGTGCAAGTTTTGGTATCAGATGATGATGCACAGTGTGGTTCTGGCACTTCCTTTGTGAACTTGGGTGATCAGAGAAAATTTCCAAGCCTCCATTTCATCACCTGTAAAGCAGAAGCAATGATAGCAGCTAGCATTTATTGAGGGCTCACTGGGGGCTGTACACTGTGCCAAGTGATTTCCATAAATTATCTCACTTAGCCTTCAGAAGAGTATCGTGAGGTAAGAATATCATCGTCCACATCTTACGCATGATGAAACCAAGAACTAGTTAAGTAACTTGACCCAAATATCATAGCTAGAAAATAACCAGAGATATTATATAGGAAGAGTAAATTTTCCTGCAAATCCGCGGAACCCATACAAGTTAGGTCACATTCCAAGGATCACAGGTGGTAGAACTAAATCTCTACTGCAGCTAAGTCCACCTCAAAGCCCAGGGTGGCTCAAATTAAAATGCATTCACAGAACCAGTGAGGCTAAATCCAGGTTCTTCCCACCCAGCTAGATGTGTGTGAGGTCCCCTCCCCCTGATGTGCCAATAAGCAGTCTTTACTATGCCAACTCTTGAGAGCCCAGTAATGGAGAGCAGGTGGGGACTCCCAGTAAGACATGACTATCTGGCTGGTCCCCAGTATTAACATCTGCCATTTCTTTGCCTCCCTCCAGCACTTGCCTTCATCATCTCCATGTCTTTGAGTGCTGATGATATAATATCCTACTTCTCAGGTTATGTCACCCACAGCCCTCATCTCATAGAACACAGGAGATAAAATCTTCATAGTTTGCTCTCCTTAGTTTCTTTATCCATGAAGTGGGGGTAAAAATAGCACATTCTTCACAAGTTGTTGTGAGGATTAAATAAAACATAAAACAGCGTAATGCCTGGTGGACAGCAATTTTCATTCCCATTACAGAATAACATGAAAACATACACACATCTTACAAATAGGAATATATTTAAAAGAAGAAATGAAACATTCTGCCCATACTGAGCAATCCATTTCTACACTGAAGATACTCAATTACATAAACTCAACCCCCACAATTCCATAACTGTCTGGGTGAAAACTTCTGTTACGTGCTCTAGGGTCTCTTTCTTGTTCAGAGAACCACTTTACATTTTCTTTCTGGCACATCATATTTGCTAGTGTACACAGGCTTTACTGCAGTCATTGCTACAGTTCTGGATAAGAAACCCACTTCCATAAAACCCCCATGAGCCATACCTTGCTTTCTCCTCCGAGTACCCTTTTTCCCACCTTATTGAGGAAAGAAAGGACAACAAATTTGAGCACCAAAACCTTTCTCCAAACAAGGATGTTCTGACCCAGAGGTCAGCAAACTAAAACTTATAAACTAAAAATCCAGCCTGCTTCCTGCTTAATAAAGTTTTATTGGAACATAGCCATGCACATTTGTTTACATACTGTCTATGGCTGTTTTCCAGCTACAACGGCAAAGAGGAGTGATGGCGATAGAGACTTGATGGCCTGTAAAGACTAAAATATTTATCTGACTATCATGGAAACAGTTTGGTTAGCCTTGCTTTCAAAGCTCTAAAGGCGGGGGCAGCAGCTAGCATAGTGGTTAAAGTGTTGAATTCCCACACGGTCTCCTGCAGTTCAAGCCCCAGACTTGGTAGCTTGAAACTCATGCCAGGTGTGTGTGTGTGTGTGTGTGTGTGTGTGTGTGTGTGTGTACATGCCCCAAATCCCGAGAGGAGAACAGAGGAGAAGGATTGCAGCATGGTCATCCTCCCTGGTGGGGAAGGGTGATTTCTCTCTTTCTGTCTGTATCTCTCTGTTGAGTGTGTGTGCCCTAAAGCAAAAATTTCTCAGGAAAAAAAAACAAAACTTCAAGGCAATCTAATAGCTACCACCTTGGCATGCAGGGAACCACAAGGACTGATGCTAGGAGCTGATTTTTGCTAGTCCCCAAAGTTGCTATCTCTATAGGAATATCTGGCTTTTTAAAAACCTCTTCTTATGAAAGTGGCTTATTTTTAACATATGATTTTATCAAAGGAAAAAAATTTTTTTAAAAGAGGCCCACAGGTTCTGAGCCTCAGTTGACAAGCTTTACTTAACAAGTTTCTGAGTCTCAATTTACTCTCCCAGTGGTTCAAGCTCATGTGGAATCACATGGTCCACATAGAGCCCCCAGTGGGACCCTGGTGCTCCCTTGGACCCCACTCTGGGCCTCAGCTCCTTTAGTGACCTGGCTTAGAGAGCCTCAGGCAAGGCCACAGCCGGGTGCTCCCACCCTGGCCCAGCAAGGAGCAGAGGTAATGAAACATCAGGAAATCCCAGAAGAAGGGGCAGATGGTAGCGCAGTGGTAAAATACAGTGCTCTGTAAGGCTGACCCACATGGGAAGGTTCTAGGTTCATGTCCAGATATCTCCTTGAACACACCTGGTATGCACCTGCCCATGATCCAGGACCGGCTGAGGCTAGTGGTGGATCTTGGTAACAGGGCCCCTACTAGGAGAGCTGTGTCTGTCTGTATCTCTCTCTCTTCTCTCATGTTCATGGAAAAAATAAATAAACAAACCTTTTAAAAAGAATCCCCAGGAGAGAACATTTCTAAGTCACTAAAAGCGTTCTCAAATTCCACTCCAGGAAAACCAGCTTTCAGTGCCCACTCCACAACTTCAAATACGTGCCCGCTACTTCACAAGCACTACCTGATCATGCCCTTAGAACAGCCCTGTCAGTGGCTTTCTGGGATTCAACGTGCCATTGTGCCAAACGGGAATCTGAAGCTCAGAGAGGTTAAGTAACTTTCTCAAGGGTATACAACACGGAAAAGGCAGAGTCAGAAATTAGCATTATTTACAATTTGACCGCGAAACACAAACCTTCTCAATGATATGGTAATGTCTCCTATGTGAAAACACTAGTACACTTCTCTGGCTTGGAAATTCTCACTCCTCTTTATCCTCTCTGAATTGATTCAACTCATATTTAGACTTTATTCAATAATGCTATATTGAGTTCTGCTGTATGCTAGGCATTATGCTAGGCACCAGGGATAAAGCAGGCACCACCAGCTATAACCCTTTCTTTATGAAGCTCACATTCTAGTGGGAGAGACCGACAATGAAAGTATGGAAAGAAATGAAGAGCCAATTTGGCTCTTTAGATAATGCCTTGAAAGTGGCAGGCATTCAGTAAGCATACCCATAAGGTGAACATGGACAGGGATCCATACCAAGCAATTATTATTTGCCAGGCACCAGGCTGGGCAGTCTATACCATCTGACTTCATTATAACAACTATCCTGTGATCCAGAAATTAATAATTCCCATTTAAAGAGGAAGAAACTGAGAATCCAACAAGTAAAGAATTCAGTCCCCTTTCCCTGTTTATAGATTCCGGCTGTTTTCTTTCCCTGAAAACTATCATCTTTCTCCTGAACGGTGCTGAGCATATGGGAGCCTAAGAAACATTCAGGACTACTGACAGGCACTGGTTTATGTACTCAATTTTTAATAATATAATTATATTAACATTTAATTACATAAAGTAAAGACAAGGGTTCCATATAGTCAATTAAACTCGATAATAGCATCCAGCATTATATAAATCACAAGTTGGTAATTATGTAGATAAAATATTTATTGAGGTCTGAGTATTATCATAAGTATAGTTGGTTGTGGGAAGCCCCCTCAAAGCAACTAAGCTTTGGCAAATCAGTCTGTGGTCGCCAGCTAAGCTTCATCTACCATGGCCTGTTAAATGTGCATGAAATGTAGGGTGAAGAGTGAGTGCACACATGCACACGTACATGCTGTTTTAGGCAGTCTTCCTATGTTGGAATCCTCCTGTCCCAGCCTCTGAGTAGCTGAGACTACAGATGCGTACCACTGTGCCTGGCTTTTTAGGTGGGCAGGGAATTGAACCCGAGCCTCCCATGTGGCCTCAGCCAGCTGAGCAGCAGCACCCAACATGTACTATGGCTGCTAAACAAGGATACAGGGTTTTTAAGGACCAAGCATAAGGGACCTCAATCAAGCTAAAAACTTAAATTACTTGGAAGCCAGGATTGAGTCGATGCAAAAGGGCTCATGGATTCACCTTGTTCTAAGGTCTCAGTGATGAGGATGGTGCCTTGGTGACTAGAATTACAGCTGCACTAGCAGGTCACCCAGTTCAATCAGTAAGCCTGTCCACCCACTCAGATGTTGGCACTTTGGTTCCCTATGGTAGTAAATCTTACCCAGATGGAGGCACACATGCGCGTGCACACACACATACACACAAAGCAGACACTCCCGTAGTTATTGGGGGTGGGGGATGAATATTGGATGAACATTTCAAGAGATAGCAAGGGAATCACTAAGATTCCTGAGCCAAAACACAGAGCCAGCACCTCCAAACTGCCTCATCTCTGCCTCTCCAATGCCTAGGAGTTCATGCCTGAGACGTGTAAACACATTTCTCATCTTTGAAACAAGCACCCAGAACATTCCAACTCTATGCATTTTTTTTTGTTTTTAATCTGCAAAGGCCCAGTGTGGATAATCCTATGAGTGTAGCCCTTGCCAATACGACTCTACCTCAGGCTAAAACTCTTCAGAACAGAAATGAACTTCTAACAAAGCTGCCACTTGCTAAATCACATAACAACTCAGGGCCTGACAGGACAAGAGAGGCAGGTGGTCATGAAGATTGAGGATTTGCCTGGGAGAAAGGAGCCCTGCGTTAAAGGTTGGCTCTACCACCAGCTGGCTGCGTGACCTTGGTCAAGTCGCCTTCTGTTTCAAATGTCTGGCTGGAAGCTTCTGACAGTCTCACCCAGAACCTCAATGCAATGCCTGCAAAAACACTAAAAAAAGTGAAAACTTGCAATGGAATTGAAAACAAGGGTTCACCGTGAAACTATCACAAGCATCTGGAGGAAACTGAAAAGTATTTTAAAATGCAAATGGCGGACCACTTTTTGTTGTAATCTGGCGGGGTTGGGGGGGATGTTGAACCTTATCTGCCTGGAATTTACTTGGTAGACCATGTGTTTTTTCTACACTGTCAACCTCCAAGTTAAAAATACAGTGTCTATCATGTAGGAAACCTGTCAGGGGACTCCTAATGTAAGACCAGATTTGAGCCAAAGGCTCTCCCATCCTTATCATCTTCTCCCTACTCAGAAAATAACTTCACAGAACAAAATAAAAAAGCAAGGAGGGCCAAGAGATGGCATAATGATTACGTTACTTGACTCCCACATGGTTGACTGTGGTTCAAGTCCAGACCCAGAGGCTTAAAACTCACACAGGGTGCATGTGTGCATGTCCGAAACCCAGAAAGGAGAATGAAAGAGAAGGGATTGCAGCATGGCCATCCCCCCTAGAGAGTGATTTCTCTCTTTCTGTCTGTCTTTGTTTCTCTTGCAAGCATATGCACCCTATAGCAAAAATCTTTCTTAAAAAAAAAAAAAAAAAAGTAAATGAAAACTTTTGAGATATTGTTGCTATAGGGCACATGTGCTTGCCAGAAAGACAGAGAGAAAGTGAGAAATCACCCCTGGGAGGGATGTCCACACTGCAATCCCTTCTCCTCCATTCTCCTCTTGGTATTTTGGGCATGCACACACATGTGCCTGGCATGAGTTTTAAGCCACCAGGTCTGAGACTTGAATCTCAGTTGACTACATGGGAGTCCAGCAATGTAACCATTATGCCATCTGCTGGTCTTTCATAACAAAAAACTTAAGAGAAGATCTCTAATAATATATGGTACAAAAACCTGAGGTATGTATGAGAAAGCATTAAGCATTCTCAACAGGGTACAAAGAGATCGAGCTCTCTGCTGAACAAGAGAAAGCTACAAGGAGAAACTAAGATAAACTGTAGAGACAATAGGATTAGATGACAGATCTGTGAGTTAATAAAGGATCTCAGGGAAAGTGAAAATGTGAAATGCAGTATCAAAACCAGCATTAGTGAGAAAGATGGTGGCATAAATGTAGATCCGTCAAACCCTCCAAACGCAATGCTGACTGAAATGAACACAGGAAGCAAAAGTAGCACAGAAATCAAAACACTGAAATGCTCCATATTTTTCGCATTGACTCAGAGGAGGCAAACCAATTTGGGCCCACCCAAAATGCCAGGAATTTCTATACCACTCACCCCAGCCTTGAAAGAATTGTGCGGCATAAGAGGAAGTGAACGAATTTTGGAAAACCCAGTAGAATCTGCTGATTGGAATGTCAGGAGCTGTGGGCTGGGAGAGTTATGAAAAAAGATGAAAGATGCTTGCCTCGGGGGTTCTTTGGCCTCCTTGTGTCCATAGCATCTTAAGTCCTCACTAGTTTGTTGTTTTCCCTCTCATCTAGTTCTCCCTGGAGGCTCTCAGACCATCTCTCATCCAGAAGAGCCCTTAAAACTGGAAGAGTAACAGCTTGGGGGCAGAGTGAAAGAACGAGAAATGGCAAAATGAAATTTCGGATGAGGACCAACAGCAACTCACCAAACAAAAAGCAGCCATGAGGACTGAACAACTTTTTCCTGTGGTTGATTCACCCTGAAGCCAGCTGAAAGGGAAGTTCCCATGTCCCACCAACAAGAGTATGAACACTTCTCAAAGAGGGAATGACCTTAGGCCATAAAGGACAGGTAACAGAAACTCCTCTATGTCTTCCAGGCTCTGGCCATTAGTGGATGTAAGGTAGAGACAAGCAAAAACTTGCATTCCTAATATGCTCCACTGGGAAGCTGGCAAGCATCTTGAAGGCTCTGACTTAGGCTCATGGTTCAGCCCAAGCCATGACCATGTGACCTTAGACAAGTCATTTAACCTCTCTCAGATGAAATTTTCAAATCATGAAACATAATTATAATGCCCACCCTGGAGCAAGCTGAGTTTCGTGGAGCATGAAGCTTAAGCACTATGTTGAGAGTGAATCCTTTAAGGAAAAGAATGCAAACTTAGGAAAGAGGATTTCATTTCAAATAAAAAAAGAAATCGCAATGACACATTTTTAATAACCAAGTACCACCAACATTATACAATCCAGAAAAATAACCTTTCTATTAATTATCTTCTGACAACATTTCTGCTACATTTCTGGATGCATTCCCTGGGATTCCCTTTTCATGACAACTTTGCAATATTGTTTTATAGAGAAATTAACACTTCAACGTCTCCTCTAGTAGGGTGATTAATATCTGTTCATCAACAACAGCATTTTCTAAAGTCTCCCTCAAGTTAAAAACAAAAAGTTACAGGAAGCTAAGTTTACTTAATTATTAAAAAATATATATTTGGGACCAGCAGATGGCGTAATGGTTATGTCGCTGGATTCCCACATAGTTGACTGTGGTTTGAGTCCTGGACCCGGTGGCTTAAACCTCATGCCAGGTGCATGTGTGTGCATGTATCCAAAATCTCAAGAGGAGAATGGAAAAGAAGGGACTATAGCATAGCCATCCCACCGGGGGTGATTTCTCACTTTCTATCTCTGTCTTCTCAGCAAGCACACACACCCCATAGCAAAAATCTCTCTCAAAAAAGGAAATATAGTTTTATAAACATAGTGCTGCCTGTGCATGTAGTGTTTATAAAATCTACAATAGTGTATAGTCATGCCCTAGGCCTTCACATTCACTCACTGACTCACCCAGAGCAATTTCCAGTCTTCAAGCTCTATTCATGGTACCTTCCCTATCATGATATACCTCTTTTTTTTTTTTTTTTTTTTAAGGTTTTTGCCATAGAATACCTGTAGTATCCGGAGAAACACTGAGAGAAACAGTGAGCAGGAAAGTGAGAAATCACTCCCTGCAGGGGATGACCATGCTTCTCCTCTATTCTCCTCCTGAGAATTTGGGCATGCACACACACGTGCCTGATGTGGTTTTCAAGCCACCAGATCTGGGACTCAAACTGCAGTCAGCCATGTGAGAGTCTAGCATTTTAACCATCATGCCATCTGCTGGCCTCATTTTGTGTGTATATGTGTGTGTGTGTGTGTGTATAGTACTTTTACTGTACTTTCCCTATTTTGCACGTTTCACATTATAAAAATAATTTGACATGGTGTTACAACTGCTTATAATATTCAGTACAAGGATATGCCACACTGGTTTATAGCCTAAGAGCAACAGCTGCATCACATGCCTACATATGTAGTAGGCTATACCACATAGGTTTGTGTAAGTACATTCTATGATGCTTGTACAATGATGAAATTGCCTTATGACACATTTCTCAGCAGTTACCTTCCTCATTAAGTGATGCATGACTCTGTGTGTGTGTGTGTGTGTGTGTGTGTGTGTGTGTGTGTATCTCATGCTATGGAACTGTTAATAGAATATAACTGCTGCTTGCAAATCCCTAAAATGCCCTTGACACCTCTTCAAGCCCCAAATCATACCCCTTACCCCTCAAAATAAAGTATGATGAAGGGAAAGTTAAAAAGGAATGATACAACAGTCTTAACCAAATATAGTTTAAAAATCTTACTTTTGATAAAATTTTATTAAAAATGTAACTATCTGGACATATTGCTACAGAACTCTCCCAGAGCTCTGGAAAAGTAATGTGACAGGGAAACCCTGAAGCATAGCTTCAACAGCCTCACAGGTTTAGGGCTCTGCAAGCCCCTTACAGGATCTACACAGTGCGTAGGACCCTTGAAGACTCCAGGAGTGCCTGATATTCTTACGGCAGCATTGGAGACCTGTGTAGCACCTACCAACCTCTATCCAACACTTACCTGGCTAAGTATCTCTGACTACCCGGCCTCGGTCAGAAGATGGGGTAGGCCTTGTGAGGCAGGATCTATAACACCTACCCACGTTCAGTTACTTTCATATAAACCTTTTGGATTTTCCCGTATGGAGAAAAACATTCAACCACTGTGCTAGAAAACACTGCTATTGTCCACAGCTCTAGCAAAAGACTATTATTCCGACATTTGCCCAGTTTGCTAAAACATGCTGAGGCCAATCAGTATTTCAGCCTTGTTAATTTTCCCATCGCTCTCCTCCTTTTTTCTCTCTTGCAGCTCCCTCTATGCCTCAATCGCATCTTTGAACCTTTTAAGCAGACACTGTAAAGCTGGTTACTTTATTCTCTTCAATCCCTGCAGGTCCTTGCTTGGAGATGTTTTTCACATGAAGCTTCAGGCCTCATCACACCCCAGCCCAGGGCCCCAGAGGATCCTCTAGGAATCTTACTGCACATGTGGGAATTTGAAAGTGTTTTGATTCAGATTCACTAGAATTACCTTGATCTCCTACAGTGAGTTTTTACATAGTCTTCTCAGCTGTTTCTCCACAACCGGGGGGATCCTGAGGGCAACCTGAAGAAATAGAGCCGTGTCCCCAGCTGACAACATCTGTGCACTAGGAATTTGTTGGGAAGTAGCAACCTGCTTGATGATAGAATCAGTGCAAATTTTCAAATTCTCCTTTATCATCTTCTAATTATTTTGAAAATAATAGGGGTTAGGTAAAATAGGGAAACTGCTCTCTAGATCTTTCTGAAAACTTAGAATAAACTATGGTGGTTAGGGGGTGGGGGGTAAGGCTTAAAGCAAATCCATTCCATCTACTTCCCCAAGGAGTATATTGTTGCTCAGGGTTCAAACCACACAGATCGCTGAGAGCGCCACGCCTCTGCACACTGCCTTGAGCCTCAGGACAACCTCTCACACTCAACGGGGCCTGGGTACCCACAAGAGCATCATAAGAGACCACCACAAAATAAGGGTGCAGTTGAGGTTGGGATGATTACGCAACAGTCTTCTTTGAAGTCACCTACAAGAAAACACCTTAAATTATGGTGCCCCCTCAAAAATCTAACATAATTACCTAATATATGTTATGAGTCTCAGCAAACACATACACACACTCACTCTCATAGACTTTCCTAAATGAATTAAAGGAAGTAATAAACATGTAGATACTAGAAAGAAGTCTGGCACATTTTAAGAGCTAAATATATACTAGCTATTATTGTGTTATTAGGAATAGAGCGCCCATAAAATGTATTCATAATTTAACAACGCACATTTTAACAAGTCATAACCATTGATGGATATTAACTAGTAACTACACTGATTACCCTAAAGTCACAAATATTCAAAATACCAACCAGCACCAAGGCATTTGACAACACTGCATTTTTTGGTGTAATTAATATCGGAAAGGTGTGTACATTATATAGAGCCATCCTACATATATTTATTTATATATAAATCTGTGCATATGAATATATATGCATTATATGTCAGGATTATTAGCTTTATTTCAATTGCAAAAAGAACACATTTTTACTGCAAATAATTTGAGGAAAATTTAAGAACATAATCCCTTCTAAATTCAACTCTCCAGGAGTTAACACTGTTCATATTTTGATCTATGCTTTTTAGATTTCTTTCCACTTATATACATACTTATTTCCTCTAAAAAAATTTGAAACCATGATAAAACAAAACTCTGTAACCTGTTCCCCAAGTACATTATTACTATATCAGGAAATACTTTCCTATTTCACCAAATAGTTTTCTAAAACCTATTTTTTAAATTAAAGTTTATTTCATGAGAAACAGAAAGACAGGCTTCCTTGAGAGGGTCTTGCCATTCATGATCCTCCCCTGGCCTCCTAGTCAGCCAGAACCGCAGGAATGTACATCCATGCCCTGTGTGTTCAGGTCAACCTAGGATAAAAACCCAAGCCTCCCATGTGGTTTCAAATCACACAGTGGTGCTTACCACCTGTGCCACTGCATCTGGGCCACTAAAGCCAATTTTAGTGGCTGCTATGCTACATACCCTTAAGTTACTAATCCAAACCCCTTTTATTAATTTTTGCTGTTTTCATATTTTACCATGTATAAAGCCAGGAAATAAACTTTTGGATATTGTTACATTTATTTCCTACTATCATTTTCTTTTTTTTTTTTTTTTTAGAGGTTTCCGCTATAGGGCGCGAGCGCTCGCCAGACAGACAGAGAGAGACAGAGAGATAGAAAGCGAGAAATCACCCTCCAGGGGGGATGGCCATGCCACAATCCCTTCTCCTCCATTCTCCTCTCGGGATCTTGGGCACACACGCACATGCACCCAGCGTGAGTTTTAAGCCACCGGGTCCGGGACGCGAACCACGGTCGACTACATGGGAGTCCAGCGACACAGCCATTATGCTAACTGCTGGTTCCTCCTACTATCATTTTCTAATAGTTGAGCTTCCAGAGTCAACGGGCATGCATGATTTTTATATACACATAGTCAACTCACCTTCCGGAACAGTGTCGCAATCAACACTGCTATCTGCAATGTGTAAGACTGCCCCTTTTCCTTGACTTCTCACCAATACCAAGTATTATTACTGTCTTTGATCTTTATCAACTCAGCTGGTGAAATGCAGAAGCCAATTATTCTAAATGAGCTATCTAAATATTAAATGAAGGTGTTTTTCATCAAGTGCCCATTGACATTTCATTAGTAAATTACCTGTTTATATCCTTCATTCATTTTATGATTGGGCTGTTGATCCATTCTCACATTTAAGTCTCTTGGTATGTGAAAGACATTAAACTATTTTCTGTTATAAATATTCCTCTAGTTTCTCTTAACCTCTTAATTATTTCTAATGTACACATTCTGGTAACTAAAATCTATAAATCATTTTCTGTTCTATTAGAACTGCATACACAGAATGTATGATACTGTAGAAGAAATATTCATCTATAGAATTTTTGGTTTCGCTTCTTAAATTGTGAATTCAATTAAATTTTACTTCCATGTAGAAATAATTTTAATGCATGGTGTAGCATATGCATCTAACTCCATTTTATTATTATTTTTTTTTTAGGTTTTTGGCATAGGGCACATGCACTTGCTGTAAAGCAAGAGACAAACAAAAATAGAGAGAAGGAAAGTGAGAAATCACCCCCCAAGGGGGGACGGCCACACTGCAACCTCTTCTCCTCCATTCTCATCTTGGTATTGTGAGCACGCAATGCACATGTGTGATTTTCAAGCCTCCAGGTCCGGGACTCAAACTGCAGCCAGCCATGTGGGAGTCCAGCACCGTAACCACTATGCCACCTACTGACCTCTCTATTTTACTTTTAAAGTACTTTCATTATTGTTCCAGCACCATTAAATAATTCATCTCCTCCCTATCATATATGAAATGCCTGTATAAACATGGATCTACTTCGGATCTTTCTATTCTGTTCCATTGATTTGTGTGTCTAAATACTTCCATACCAACACATTGTAATTTTGATGGATACAAACATCGAGTATTAGTAGTAATGTTAGGAATTAGCTCAGGAAATAGATTATCTAAGTTTAAATCCCTGTCCTACCCTTACTAGCTTCATGGCTTTCAGAAAGCCTGCTAATGTCTCTGTGGCTTAATTTTCTCATCAATAAAACAGGGATAATAATCATCTCCTCATAAAATTGTTGTGAAAATTAAGATGAGTTTATGGATATAAAGTAATCACTTTACTTGAACAGTGCCTGACACACAGAACTCAGTAAATATTACCTACTGTATCCATTTTCTAGGGCTGCTATAGCAAAGTATCACAGACCGGATGGCTTCATCAAGAGAAATGTATTGTCTCACAGTTCTGGAGGCGAGAAACCAGAAATCAAGGTGTCAGCAGTGTTGGTTCCTTTGGAGGGCTGTGAGAGAGAATCTGTTCCCTGCCTCTCTCCAGTTTCTCATGGTTTTCTGGCAAGTCTATGTTCCTTGGCTTGCAGAGGTATTACTCTAATGCAAGCCTTCATCAACGTGTGGATTTACTCATGTGTACATTGTCTTCTGTCTCTGTGTCTCAATGCCCCCTTTTGATAAAAGACACCAACCACCAACCATACTGGATTAGGGTCCACCCTAATGACCTCACCTTAACTTGATTGAATCTTCAAAGACCCCATTTCCAAATAAGGTCAAATTCTTAGGAACTGGAGGTCAAAATTTCAAACATACCTTCTTTTGGAGGATACACTTCAACTCTATAACAGCTACTATTTATCATACAACTTGAATGTGGAATGATGAGGGTATCAGACAATTTAGTCTTAATAATGACTTTAATATCAATGTTTCTAATTTTTCATGGAAAACGATATTAGCTTTAGAAAAACTTGTTTGTTTGACATTAAGAACTTCTCTCAGGCCAGATAGGGACATGGTGGTTAAGGTGACTGGATCCCACATGGTTGACTGTTCGGTTTGAGTCCTGGACCCAGCAGCTTGAGAAATACATTGGGAGCATGTGTGTACATGACCAAAATTTCAAAAGGAAGAAATGGAACAGTAAGGTGTGCAAATTCTCCATAGGGGTGCTTTCTCACTTACCCTCTTGAGGTAAAAAGTATACACACCCTCCAGCAAAAAGAAAAGAAAAAGAAGAAGAAGAAAAGAACTCCTCTTTTAATTTTTTAATTTCTAGTTGACCAAAGCACTTGGCTTATTGGGTTGCAAATTACTTTTTTAGAAATGCATTTATTCATTCATTCATTCATTCATTCATTCATTCCGTGAAGGAGACAGACATAAAGAGGGAGGTAGAGAGACAGAGAGTGAGGCACCCAAGCAGGGTCTTCATGCTATCATTCATCCTCAGCCTTAGCCAGTCCAGATCATGGCAATGCATAGATACAGGGAGACCTTGGGATGGGAACCAAGGACCTTCCCACACAGCTTTAGCTTCATGGAGCACTGCGTTATCACTATGCCACTATGACTGTCCATACTTGCTAACTTCTAAATAAGTGTGAAATTTTGTCAAGCACTTCCTGGAGACTACTGAACTAATCACATGGTTTTCTATTTTGATTTATCCATGCAACATTAATTAATTTCCTAATGTGGAAATTTCCCTGCATTTCTAAGATAAATCCTATTACAGAGTAGTGCATTATTTCTTTAACATTGCCACAGATGCAGATTTATGAGTTTTGTTGTTTTGTTTTGCTTTCAATGGTTGCATTCATCTTCATTTTTGTAGTTGTCCTCCATACTCCCTGGACAAATTTCACAACCAGACTTCCTTTACTTTCTCAGGAAAATGATTTGTGGATCAACACTAGGTACCCTTCTTCAATCAGTGTATCTCCTAGAAACTGCTTCAAGTATGAGGCACAAGGGTGACACCTTTTTTAGTATCCAACCTGTTTCATTTCAGTATGCACATGTTTTCTTGTCATGTCAACTCATTTCAAAGAAGGCAAAGTGATTAGCTACCTGTGTTCAAATGTGCCTTCTTTTCCAGAAGCCTGGGCCCATTGCATATGCTTGCATGAATCACCCATCGAGGTAACGCTGATTGTTTCCATAGTCCTTAGATCCTTAGTACCCAGTTCAAAAACCAGCTGCATGTGCTCCATACAATAAGTGCTACTTAGCAATAAATAAGAACTATTGATATATGCAATGTAGATGAGTGTCAAATGTTTTATGGTAACTGACAAAAGATAGATTCAAAAGGCTACATACTACATGAATCCACTTATCTGGCATTCTGAAAACTACGGAAACACAACAGATCAGTGGTCACCAAGAGTTCAGGGGAAGGGAAGAGGCATGACAACAAAGAGACATTGTGAGGGAATTTAGTCAATATAAAATAAGTACATATTAATATACATAGGTAAGGGTATGGGTGAAACAAAATTGGCCATGAGCTAATAACTATTGAAGCTGGGCAATAAGGGTCCATTACGTTATTCTGTATACTTCTTTGGTATATGTTTGAAGCCTTAAAATACGCAGTTAAAAAAATAGCAATAAACACACAGCTCTGAATTTGTGTGAGGCAGAGCCCTGGAAAACATGACCCTTGGGTACCCTTTCCTACTCTAATTATCTGAATGCTTAGCCCTCTCTAAATGGCCTACTTCATGAATGTGCTACCCAATGACTTAATAAACCAAGAGATAAAGAGAAAAGAGAGAGATAATTAAGGAAACAGAAGCAGCACAAACTTTGGCCATCCAAGTGAAATGGCTGTGCTAATGTCTTTGTTAATGTCTCGTGGTCACAGCAAAGAGGAAATCCCTCCCAGGATTGTAGACTTTGCCAGTTTAGGGCCTCACCAGGACCCCTGCTGCAATGCACAATGTGCCTGAAAATCTGAGCTGCCATTAAAAAATACGCACTTATGGTGTTACTCAGAGGTCCCATAGTGTGACCGTTCCACTTCTCCGGAAGCACTTTCAGGCCTGGCCAGGGTGCCAGGGTATAGGTATGATGACCTGTGGGTCTCTCCCCTGCCAGTGGGGAACTAAGCTTGAAGGTTCTCTGCAAGATTCTTTCTGGTCTGCATAAAAGCTGTGGATTGGAGTCCTGGCTGTTCCCCTGGGTCTGAGAAGGCTGCCCTATGAGGTAACGCATGTTCACCTGCAGAATGGACCAGATGATCCCATACACTCCAATCTGTGCAGCTCAGAGTAGTGGAGGCAGCCCCATTAGGAATATCTTTCACAATAGGTCTTACTGCTGGAAACTGATGAAGCTATTTTCCTCACCAAGGTTCATGGTTACCAAAGGTAGATCCAAGAAAAGTTGAACAACCAAACAAAGAAATCTTCTTCCTGCCTTTCCATCATCCTGAATGGAAAGGAGTTCACCTGTGCTAAGGCACCTGAGAGGTGTGGCAAGCACAACTGTCCCCATTTCACTGACAAGTTAACCATCTCCAGAATTCACACAGCGAGTAACACAGCTGATGTTTAAACCAGGTTGGGGTGTTGTATGAAAGGAGAGAAGGTTAACACTCCCCTTGACAAGGATGGAAGAGGCCCTCGGGCCTTCCAAAACACATACAGTTAAGGCATCGCAACCTACTTCATGACATCTAACCAATGTTTCTATAAAACTACAGTGGAAAACACTGGGGAAACTCTGGGAGACATTGGGGTAGGCAAGGACTTCTTAAGCAAGACCCCTAAAGCACAGGCAATAATCCCCAAAACAGACAAGTGGGATTACATCAGATTGAGAAGTTTCTGCATAGTGAAGGACACAGTAAATGAGTGTGAATCGACACCCTCGGAATGGGAGAAAATTTTTGTAAACTATGCCTCAGATAAGGGACTGATAGCCAGAATATGCAGGGAACTCAAGCAGCTTACCCAGAAGAAAATGATTAACCCAATTAAAAGATGGGAAAATGAGCTGAATAAGCAAGCCTCTAAGGAAGACATACAAACAGCCAAGGAGCATATGAAAAAATACTCAACATCCCTCATCATAAGGCAGATGCAGATCAAAACAATGAGATACCACCTAACCCCAGTCAGAATGGCATAGCTTAAAAAAATCTTAAAACATTAAAACATCCTGACGGGGATGTTGTGAAAGGGAAATTCTCATGCACTGCTAGTAGAAATGTAAGATGGTCCAGCCACTGTGAAGAACAATATGCAGGTTCCTGAAAGACCTTCAAATAGAACTACCATATGATCCATCAATTCCACTCCTGGGTATGTACTCAATAGACAGGAAAACACTCAGTCAGAAAAGTGCTTACACAACTATATTTATTGCGGAGTTATTCATGATCGCTAAGACATGAAACCAACCCAAATGTCCACAAACAGATGAATGGATTTTAAAAAGTGTGGCACATATACTCCATGGAATACTATTCATCCATAAAAAAACAGAACTCTGGCATTTGGTAGAAAGTGGACAAACATGGAAAATTTATTGCTGAGTGAAGCAAGTCAGGCTATGAAACAGAGGCATTGTATGTCTCCACTTAGCATATACCAACTGTCTACACTCTATGGTAGAGACTGAAAGACTGGGGGACCTAAAAGCATTGAAAATTGTTATGGACACTGGGGACAAAGTGGAAGGAGAGTGGGAGAGAGGAAGAGTGCAGGAAAGGAAATTTGGGGGGAAATGGAGAAGTAAGACATTTGTAGGACACAGATATGGTTTATTGGCCTGTTGATGATGACATCATGTATAGTATTCTCAACTCGCCTGGTGTCACCAGGTGAGTTGAGAATACTATACATGATTTTGGGGTAAAATCTCTTTAAAACCTAAATGATGTATAGCAATTTAATGTATAAATAATAATAATAATAAACAGGTTGGGGTGGGGGATGGAGAGGGTTAACTCTCCTCATCATCCTATATGAAAAAGAATGCCCAATGCACTGCACACACCTCAGGAGGATGTATGAACAGAGAACTCTTATTTTTCGATCCTCAGTTATGTAGGAACTGCTCATTTGATTGGTAAAGCTTGTCATTGCTCAGGTCACAATGGCTCAGAGTTCGGTCTCTCTCCTTCTACTATATCTTTGCCCACATGAGTTCTGCTGCCCAGGTCTTTTGATCTGTTCCCCATCTCCTTCCAGTCTAGGTATAGTAAAAGCCCATCTGGGCAAGGTAAAACTCATCATTCTGTATCTCAAAGACCAGTACTAAGCTGTAAGCCAGTACTGCCTGAGCATGCAATAGAGTGAGAGAGTAGGTAAGGGAAGAACCCCATGTTAATAATGATGAACTTCCCAAGCCCTGTCCTCCTGCCTAAGAAATGCCTCCCCCCTCTGAGTTCCAGGAAACAGCTTACTGCAAAGAAAATGCCCTTCACCACACTGCTTAGGTAACACTTGCGGAGTACTCTTGTTACCCATGACAAGGCCACACGCAGACCCTCAAATTGTTTCAGAAATGGCTATTTGAGTGGCTTACATTAGCCAATCTGGACAAACTACCCAATAACCTGACTTAATCAAATTTTAGCCAGGCTTCTTTCCTCCCCACAGACACCTGCAGGGTACTGGTAAACCATAAAGAACATTCCCACTTTAGTTCATCCACCAGGCCACCTGCTCATCATCACCACTCCAATCATTCTCCCCACTGTAACCATTCTCTTCTTATTGCAGTGGTCCTCCTTGAGGAAGTCTTTCTATTATTTGAACCTCAAAAAATTTTTGAAGGGCAGGGGGAGCACTGTTTCCAGGCCAGGAAGAAGGGCTACAACTTTTTCTCAAGATTTCAGCACAGCTTTTGAGGTATGCTATAGTCAGGGGCTAGAAAGTGCTTGTGTGGATTAAAAGGACTGGCACTTGATTCTGGGTTTTCTGTATTTGTGCTCCATCAGTAAGATCTCTGAGGAGAAGATAGACAAGCAGGCAAGCCTTGGTGCCCTAAACACCTAAACCCAGCCTGCCTCACTCTCTCAGTCTCATTCCACTCCTTATCATCAAGAGAAGCCCTCTAGCCCATTCAGTCCAACCCACACAGCTCAATAAAGAGTAAGATGAGAGGCCAGCAGGTGGCAGGGTGGTTAAGGAGCTAGACTCCCACATGGCCAACCATGGTTTGATTCCTGGACCTGGAGGTTTGGGGTTTGCACCAGGCATGTGTGCATGCATGCCCAGAAACCCAGCAGGAGGAAGGAGAAGGGTTTGTGGCATGACCATCCACTGTGGGGGGGCAATTTCTCACTTTCCCTCTCACTGTCTGTCTCTGTCTCCAGCGAGTGAGCTTACCCTATGGCAAAAACAACAACAACAAAAAGAGTAAGACAGATTTTGCAGAGCAAAGCTTCTGTTTCTCAGGGCCTGGGCTGACACCTGGACAAAATGCAGTCAAATGAAAGCTATCTCTGCTGGAACAAAACACAGAACACCCCTAGGAAAATGTCCTCTGGGGTCTCCAGTACTGGTATCTCCTAAAGAAGTCCCAAAGAGACACCCTCTATTTTTAGAATTTAAATGCACATTTTAAGAAACACACTTGCTGGGGGCTCAGGGCAGCAGGAGCACTAGATGTACTCTCTGTGTTTCCCCTTCTTTTTTTTTTTTTTTTTTTTTGGAGAGTTTTTTTGTTTGTTTGGTTTTTTGTGTTTTGTTTTGTTTTGTTTTGTTTTGTTTTGCTATAGGGCACGTGCGCTCACCAGACAGACAGAGAGAGAGACAGAGAGACAGAAAGTGAGAAATCACCCCGCAGGGGGGATGGCCACGCCGCAATCCCTTCTCCATTCTCCTCTCAGGATCTTGGGCATGCACGCACACGCACCCGGCGTGAGTTTTAAGCCACCGGGTCCGGGACGTGAACCGCGGTCGACTACATGGGAGTCCAGCGACATAGCCATTATGCTAACTGCTGGTTCCTGTTTCCCCTTCTTGATGCTTCTTTCTCTTCCCACGATTGAGGGAAGTTGTACCCTGCAGTCTGAGCTCTTTTTGAGGACTGAAACACTGGTCTACAGATGGATGACAATGGGATTATGAGGCCAAACTTCAAAGACATGAGAGTGATGGCCAGTCTGTGGGGCTGCACCAGAGAAGCCAGCTGGAAAAGGCTGAGGCCAGGTGGCCAAGTTCTTAACAACTTTTCAAAAACAGGAGTTATGTATGATTCTGAGCTGGCAGATGGTAGATTCAAATCCACGAAACATCTCACAGTGCACACTATGCGCCAAGCCTGAGGTAAATGTTTTGAAATATTATTTCATTAAAGCTTTACTACCAAAAAAAATAATTTGAATTAAAGTTACAGAGACTTAATACTGAAATAGAATGGGAAAAACCCTGTGGACAAGCAGAAAGACCTTGGGATTCCCCACCTGTTAAATGTAGATGCCTTTGTTATACAATCATTTGCATACTGATTTCTTTTTGTTCATTCCCTTAGTCTAGTTCAACAGATACTAGACTGCAGCATGAGGAGAATTACTCAACCAAACTTTATTATGGGTGTCTTAAAGGATATTCCAAGGTTAATTTTGACAATGTACTATTCCCAATTAACTGCTGATCACAGAATTCAATCCCCACCTAGGATCAAGTCCACTGTGTTACACAACTACGGTCATCACATAGGACAGGCTGGTGAGCACAGGTACAGGTGGGGCCCTAAGCATTTTGAATGTCCTAGAAGATCAAAAGTATATTAAAAGTGCTCTAGCTGTCCCTGCCACTTACAATGTAAGACTGAATAAAGTGGACAAGATGAATCCAAGAAAGAGAACAAAAATAAGTGAATGAGGCCAGGTGGTAGTGCAACAATAATGTAAATAGACCCACATGGGACTGGTCCTGGGTTTTCATCCCACGACCTCCCTGAGCTCATTACTGGCATTTATACATGTGCCAATAATTCAGGCTAACTGAGATCGCAGATGGATCATGTCATGAAGACATGAGCCACGGGGGTATATGCGCCCTCTCAGAAGCAATAAATATTTTTATAAAAAAGAAGAAAAGTGACTTGTAAAAAAATAAGAGACTAGATTAACAAATGGTGGCAGATCCTTACCACAGAATACTACTCCACATGAAATATACACTCAATGAGATAGATTTAATCTTAAAAAGAATAGACAAAGTGACAAAGAACATATTCCATAGATGCACAAAAGAATGTATACCATATTATTCCTTTGATATAAAATTGTAGAAATGGCAAAACTATAGTATCGAAAAAGCAGCTAAGAGGTTGCCTAGGGCAGGGACTAACAAGGGAAAGAAGGGAGAGGAAGTGACAGAAAGCCAAAGGGGGAAAGAGGAAGAGAAGCTTTTCAGGATGAGGGAAAAATTCGAAACCACTTTTTTGTTTTGTTTTGCTTTGTTTTTAAATTTTTGCCAGAGTGTGTGGCCACTTGAAGGAGAGATAGAACAGAGAATGTGTGTGTGTTGAGCAGGAACAGCTGGTTCTTAGAAAGCACCAGTTGTGGAGAATGGTTATACCATAATCTGTACTCCCCATTTTCCCCTCCTTTTCAGGATTTTGGGCATGCACACACACATGCCTGCCATGTTTCTCAAGCTACCAGGTCCAGCACTAGAACTTCATAATAAGTGATGTGGGATACAGCCAGCTTAACCATCATGTGATTGGCTGGTCCCCTGCAGTTGTGTTTCTTGATGTGATGGTGGTTAAATGACTCTATACAATGACCAACATTCACTACACTGTATGCTTAACTTTTGTATTCTAGAAATAATACCTTAATATATTTAAGTGAGGCAAGGGCAGCCTTGTAGCCTAGAGTTAAGGGAGCCAGATCCCACATGACTGACCATGGTTTGAATCCCAGTCCTGGGGGCTTGGAAAACATACCAGGTGTGTGTGCGTGTACCCAAAATTCCAACAGGAAGGAGAAATGGGGGAGAAGGAATTGTGATGTGACCATGTCCCATTGTAGGGGTGCTTTCTCCTTCTCTCTCTCCCTCTCTGTCTCTGTCTCTCTCTCTCTGATGAGCACACACCCTCTGGCAACTAGGGAAAAAATTAAGGGAAGAAAATGCAGTCATATACATACAAACAGATTAGAGAACTTCATTTCAAACAAAAGCCTATTGAGCAATTTGGGTCAGAAGAACATACAAAGCAGAATCACATTCTTCCTTTCAAATTTCTCCTTTCACATTTGTAAAAGAAGAGAAAGAAAAGAAAAAAAGGAACTGCAACATGCATTTGAATTTTTCCTTTCAGATCGGGGCTCTAATCAGTGCAGAGAACTGGGTAACAAGAAAGACCAAGAGGGTTTAATTAAACTGAGCAATCATTAAACTGGATTTAAGAGTGCTTGTGTTTGCAAAACAACAAAATATTTACAGACATTTTCTTCATCCCCTTCATTAGTTTCAGACTCCACAGGAAATATGGAGGCTGGGAACAGGTCCTAATGAGATCATGCAAATTTTAACTACTGAGGTTACTGTGGCAAAGAGACTGCATGGAAATATGCGCATGATGAAATGTTACGTGAAGAAACAAGATGCAAAAATGAGTTTGCACTAATATTATGAGTGGTTAAGAAAATTATAAGCATGGTAGAGGGATGAGTACGGGTAGCTGGAAATTAAAATATTCTATCAGTCATGGTACAAGAAAGGTAGAATTACGAAATTCTTTTCATTTCTCCATCTTCCAAGATTTCTAAAATATGGTTTTGTTACTTTCATTTCTTTCCAAATGAAAAGCTAATGTAGAAATGTAAAAGTTATAGATGTTCACTCTCCCTTTACTCCCCCTTAGAACAAGTCAAAACTGGAAAGTCTAGTAGCTGCTGTATCCAATCTCAGACCATTGTACCAAGCACCCACACCAATCAGATTGACACTGTCACCAGGACAGGGAGCTGGTTTCCTCAAGGTCTCCATGACCTCCATGTTGCTGAATCCAAAGGTTAACTCTCAGTCCTTATCACACTTGCTCTATCAGCAGGGTTCAGAGTTCATTGTTCCCTCCTCCCTTCTTTTGTATTCTGGACACTCTTGTTATCCTCCCTACCTACTCTTTCTCAGCCTCCAGGCTGGCCTCTCCCCCTTTTCTTAATCCCTAGCTGTTGGAGAGTTCAGGCCTAGTCTTTGAATTTCTTCTCTTCTCTCTACACATATCCTTAAGGATCTCATCCAAGCCTATGACTTCAAATAAGTCTGAACGTTGACTACTCCCAATTTTATGTCTGTATTCCATCCCTATCCCTAGCCCTCTTAAACTTGTATCTCCAACTACCTAAATGACCTATCCACTTGGATGTCTAACATATATCTCACGTCCCACATGCTCAAAGCTGATATTCCTCACTCTCCTCCATGGCTGTTCCTCTGAATATTCCTCTGTTGCCTCCACATGCCTTGTAGGTTCCCTTAGTTGCATCCACACTACTAGTAGTTGCTTCATTAAATTCTCTTCAGTGATGTAGTCTGGAGTAGAATTCTGTTTCCTGCAGAACTCTCTCCTGGAGGTCAGGAGAATTCTTCCTTGCTGCTGCTAACCACTTCATGATCCACATTGTAGCCTAGCTTAACTGAGGGTCAAACACACTGGAGCATTTAGCACCTGCCTGTCCTTAACTTTGTAGACAGGTGAAGTCTAGATCACTTTTATCCTGTAGTATCCTCACCCGTGTAAATGTAGTTCAAATAGCAAAGCTTTCTGAATGAAGTTCTCCCTGACCAACACTCCCACCTGAAGCTGGGCTGCATCTCATTTCTCTGGTCCCCAATATCTCATTCATGGCTGTTTTGTGAACAGCCTTACCTCCAATCTTTGTGAGACAGGTGAAACTCCATGACAGAGTCAGGGAGGCCCTTTCACACTCAGCTGCCCATTGCCATGCCAACCAGTGCTCAAAAATGCCTATGTAAGGAGCAGTCCCACCAACAGCATGTTCCATCCTTGCAGAACACAGAACATGGCACATTTATCCATTACATCTGTGAACTATACCTGTAAATCAAGAACTCCAGAGGCCACCTTCAAGGATTTCTGGGTCCTGAGGTAATATAAATTAGCATAATCACAGAACAGGTAATACAGTGGGATAGGATGTCCAATGAACCAAAGAATACAAGTCATATCTAAAGGCATACTGAAGAATTTTTTTTAAAAAGAACACTGTATAGCCAGAAGAAAACATGTCTATGCAGTGAGCTGAGCTTACGCTCCATGAATTTGCAATCTCTAAGCCAAATGGCATACAAAGTCCCTAAGAGGACAAGACCCTGGGGATTAATACTGAATGGAGGCTTCCTGACAGACAAGAAATGTCTACACATAACTTTTCAGGTGACCGATGGCAGCCAAAGCCTAAGCACCACCATCAAGCTGATGACACATTTGTCACGTGTATCTCCTCACTCATCCTCATAATAGCCCCAGGAGATGAGTTCATTATTATCCCCATTGTGCCTTTGAGAAAACTGGAATCTAGAGAGGGCATTGACTTAACAAGGTCACAGGATGAAGATCTGAAGAGTCAGAAGTCCTTGCACTAATCCCAGGTACCCCCACATGCACTGTTTCACACCAAAGGATGTTCAGAGTCCTCTGGGCCAACAGTGTTGGCCACAACCTATCCATTTTCACTGGATGCTGTATTCTGAATACATGCTATGGAATCACATAATAATTCCTCTTAATATCACTTTTAGTATTTTTAATATTTTTAAATATTTTTTTAATATCTCCCTTTCATTACTTTTTTTTTTTTTTTCCAATTACAACTGGTGTACAAAGTCCCGGCCTTTGGGTTGGATGCAGCACACAGCTAGCCTAGGAAGGCTGTGGCATTTGTGTGCAAAGCAGGTTCCATTCCAGGGATGGAAGCACCTATGGTCTGATGAATAGACTGTGCAGCATTTGTAGCATCTGAGACACCCGTGAGCCTTGGGGAGGAAAAAACACTTAATATCCAAAAGTACACCTGTAAGAACCAAAATCGGTGAAAGGAGACTAAACTTTTCCTAAGCCTCATACAAACATCTCGGTCTCTTTGCCACAATGGTTTAAGTGTCAGTGAAAAAGCTTTAAATTACATCTTCAAGGTGAAAAGAGCTGAGCTCACACAAAATGGCTAATATGTGCACAGAACATCACAGCTGGTAAATTGCCTGAGCCTCACACCAATCCCCCAAAACAGCTGCTGTTAACCTTACTTTACAGATAAGGAAATGGGGTTCAGAAAGGTTAGGTGAGTTGGAAAAGCTAAGTGGAGATAGGAACAAAGGCAGACTGGTTTCCTTAGGACTTCCCCATGGGTCTAAAACTTTTTTTTTTTTTTTTTTGACTAAAGAGTATATGACTCATCAAAGAGAGACAGAGAGAAGGGGGAAGGGAGAAAGTGTCCCCCAATGGGGACACACCACAATCCTTTCTCCCTTTTGCCATTCTGTCAGGATTTAGGGGCACACATGCACATGTACCAGTGAGTTTTTCAAGCTGCTGGGTCCAGAATTCAAACCACACAGTCAGCCATAGGAAACTTTAACTACTAAGCCATGGAGCTGGCCCTCATGGGTCTCAAACTTTATTGGTCATATGAGTAACCCGGGAGCTTGTTAAATGCAGAATCCTGGGCTCTACTCCAAGAACTCGGGTTCAATAATCCAGGAACATCCATTGTAAAGAGCCTACTATGTGGTGGGGCCAGCAGATGTCATGGTGGTTTGAGCACTGGACTCCCACATAGTCAAATGTGGTTTGTGTCCCTGACCTGGCAGCTTGAAAATCACATTAGGTGCATATACATACACACCCGACGTCTCAAGAGGAGAGTAGAGAAGGGATTGCAGCATAGCCATTCCCCTGGGGGGGTGTTTTCTTGCTTTCCCTCTGTCTCTCTAGTGAACATACACACCCTATGGCAAAAAATCCTAAAAGTACTCCCAGGTTGTTCGGCATCTATTGTGTGAGGTTGAGTGAGGACCACTGACCACTGCAGCTATCCTGTGCTGCATTTCAGAGAAGTTCCTTCCCAAAGAGAAACCTCAATACCACGAATGGTAGGCATCGACTTCTGAAAGCACGCCTGCATTTGTGAGCTCAGTCTTTGCAGAAGTTCTAAGCATGCTCCCTAAATTCGCATACTTCTGGCCCAAGTTTATCCAATCCTGGTACTGCCTATACTAGGAACTAGTTAACATATTTTTTAAGCCCTCACCTCTTCTTAACTTACTTTAAAAGAAAATTCCATATTACTCCCTGGGTGGGGGGTGGGGGGGACCAATCTCATTTGCCACAAACAGATAATGAGGCTAAAAATAATTTTTTTAAAAAAGGTAAGTAAGTAAATATTGACTAGATATTTATCCCTCTCAGGAGTGCTAATCCTGAGACCTACTAGCTCCCAGGGAAAAAAAAAGGGAGGGGGGGGGGCGGGGGCACTGGCATTAGTAAATGTTAGAAAAGTAGAATTATAGACACCCTCGGACTGAGAGGCTCTCCTTAAGTGGGATTAGAAAAGAAACAAAAAGAAAAAGAAAACTTTTCTATTTCTACCTAATGCTATTGGATGCCCTGCCCACAAATTTCCTCAGATTTCATAAACCGCGAATGGTAACATCCCATATTTCGAACATCAGCGGCCTAAAGCAGTGGTTTCAGACTTCGGAGTGAATCAGAATAACGGGGAATCACGCTTAGGCCCCACCCCTTAGGTTGCTGACCCAGTAGGGCTGGGTCAAGGCCTCCTGGGGATGTGCTTTTTTTTTTTTTTTTGGAGAGGTTTTCGCTATAGGGCACACACACTTGCCAGAAAGACAGAGACAGAGAGACAGAAAGCAAGAAATCACCCCCCAGGGGGGATGGCCATGCTGCAACCCCTTCTCCTCCATTCTCCTCTTGGGATCCTGGGCAGGCACACACGCCCCACATGAGTTTAAGCCACCGGGTCCAGGACTCAAGCCACAGTTGACTACATGGGAGTCCAGCGGCATAGCCATTACACCCGCTGGTCCCTCGGATGTGCATTTCTAACAAGTCCCTAGGTGCTGCAGAAGTCTCTGAGACCCACTGGCCCAAGGAAGTCAATGCAATTGAGGAAAAGAAGGCTTAACCCCTTTGTATTCCCCCTTGTATTCTGTAAGGGGTAT
The DNA here is from genome assembly GCA_026018925.1 of Tupaia tana. Classification (NCBI taxonomy): domain Eukaryota; kingdom Metazoa; phylum Chordata; class Mammalia; order Scandentia; family Tupaiidae; genus Tupaia; species Tupaia tana. The sequence goes on along the minus strand of JAKSZU010000015.1, from coordinate 21,231,816 downwards.
CAACTGCATGTGAGTGCCTTCTTGTACTGCAGAATCCCTCTATAGATGCTCAACACCAGATGTTCTGTTATCTGGAAACCCAGCTCCATGCACGGCCTTTAAAAATCACTTCACTCTGAGTCTTCTGGATACCAGTCTAAGAGGGGCTAGACCACAACACTAGGATGACGTGGGCTCTTTCTTCACACAGTAACGCAGAGTGGAGGGCAGGAAGTCTGCAGGGTGTGATGCCTATCGGCCTCCATGGCTATAACAGCGGATGGGGCCAGCCTGTGGGCCTGACATCCAGAGGGCCATGTCCCAACTTCAGACCTTGGTGCCTCTATGCTGTGGCTTCTGCACCTGCCTGAGAGACTGTCTCCGGTCTGTCAAGCCTCCCTGACTGAACCTAAGCCTTGCTCAGTTGTCTACAAGTTCCCTGCGCCCAACACAAGTGATGACTCACCCACTCATGGGCTTCTCCCTAACCCTCCTCTCTTCCTTCCTGAACCAGCCTTGCTGCCCTGACGCTGCCCTTTCTAGATCTGTTATCCTGGACTCCACTTTGGGCTCCTCTTCAACAATCAGAGGCTCAGATAGCAAAGAACAAATGTTTTATTTTGTTTTCAAAATAACTCCTACTACAATTCATTCCACTGCTCCTGACACTTTAGGGAGCTTACAGAGTCCAACAAGGAATCAAAAATAACATGTTTCCTAAAGGACAGAAATCTCCCACTAAACACCTCCCAGAGGACCTTGAGTCCAGACTTTGGGATGACATCCCTGAGGAGAGAACTCATGGAGTACACCAGACCACACAGGTCCTAGGGGTTACAAAGCCAAATTAAAGTCATAGCCCCATGCTTTTTATTCTTTTCTTGAATTATTTAATTTTATTTATTATTGTTATTATTTTAATTTGCTGTAGGGTATGTGCACTCAGGAGAGAAAGAGGGAACATGAGAAAGCAAGCCACCAAGTCCAAGACTCAAACTGTGGTTGGCCATGTGAGAGTCCAGCCCTTTAACCACCACGCCACCTGCTGGCCCCCAAATCACAGCCAAGTGCTTCTTCTTGAGTGTCCTGGGACCTGTTTCTGAACCTCGACCTATCTCATTTCTTCATCTGCAACACAGGAAACCACACACACACACACGACTGTTGTGGGGATGGAATTAAACAATGTATGTCAAGTCCTAGCAGGGTGGCAGCCAGGCTTCCAATGCGTCCACAGGAAAGGATGGCAGTTGTCACAAACACTGCCACTGTTACTACTGACGGATCAGCCACTTCTGGGTGGGGGTTAGTTCTACTCCTGCTCCAGGTCACCCCATAGACTGTAATTACCAGCGAAAGAATGTTTTCCTGCTGACTGGCATGGGTGGGTGCATACACACACATATGTACACATACACACTCACACATCCATTCAAGGACCCAGAAGCTTGGAAGCTGAACCAACAATGGGTTATGATGTACAGGTGGGGTTTTTTAGGTTGGCATCATTGAGCTTTTTAGTAATAAACAATAAATATTTTTAAATATTAAATGTTTGAGGCAAAAGATATAATTATTCCAATATGATCATTGCACATTGTATACACGTACCGAGATATCACACTGGCCCAGCCACAGTGGCACAGCAGTTACATACCACTCCACATTGCTAGAGTCCTATGGAATATCAGGGTTCAGTTCCTAGGCTGACATGTACACACTTGGTGCACACGGGTGCCTGTGAGCCTGGCTGGCTTAGAAGGCTGGAAAGGATCGTGATGTGAGATTGAGAAAGTCTGTTTGATTGAGAAAGTCTATTGAGAAAGTCTGTTTGAACCTCTCTCTCTCTCTCTCTCTCTCTCTCTCTCTCTCTCTCTCTCTCTCTCTCTCTGTTTCTCATAAAAGAAATGAACTTTAAAAATATATCACACTGGGGCCAGCAGCTGGCATGGTGGTTAAGGACGCTGGACTCCCATATGGCTGACTGTGGTTTGAGTCCCTGACCTGGTGGCTTGCTTTCTCACTTTCTTTCTCTGTCTTTCTCTCTCACTCTGTCCCTCTCTGGTCAAATTCAAATTAATAAATAAATAAATAGAGTTAAATAAAATAATTATTTAAAAAATATGTATCACACTATACCCCATAAATATGTAGAATCATTATCTTTCAATTTACATAAAAACAATTCTTTAAAAGATTGCCATCCATAAGCCTTTGAATATCTGCAGTGAGAAAGGATAGGAAGCCCTGAAGGTCCAGCAAAGAAGTAGTAAACCCTTTTCATTTAGGATTTCCCACTTGCCCTCAAGAATGAGCCAGGCTGGCAACTCCCAGAGTTGAAACCACTTCCTCCTAAATGAAGAAACGGAACAAAAGGCAAGACCAGCACATGGGGACCAGAGCAGAGACCGTACGGGAGGGAAAGCGACCAGTCATGGTGGTGTGATAGACTCCTGCATGCGGTCAGATCAAAGTTCAAAGCCTAGCACTCATACACACGTGATCAGTCAAGCATGATACCATTAACTGAGCTGTCAAGGGTATTTCATAAAATTCCAATAATCTAAACAAACATTAGTTAGCCACGTAGGTTGTGCTCAGACCACTACATGTCACTTTACAGAAAGATTAGATAACTTGTTTAAGGTCACACACTCAGTAAAGAGAAGAGCTGGGATCTGACCTCATGAACTCTACCTCTAAGTAACATTAGCAACTAAGCATGTTACAGAGCCTGGCACAGAACAGTTGTTCATACAAACTATGGCACGGGGCAGGGAGGGTGGGGATTGCTTTTCCTGAGTCTAGATGATAAGGAGAATAGATCTACAGACTGATTAATATACACCCAAGCTGACTGCACGAGGCTCTGGTTCCCTGCCCCAGATTCAAACAGCTGCTCCTTCAATGTAATGGAACGCAAATGTCTGAAGAGCTTCGAATTTTAATTATCAATGTCCTGATGAAAATCTGAATCAACAGCTGCTCCCAGCAAGGCGGCCCTCAGAGATGTCCAGAGAGGGACAAGGGGAGGGGACATAAGGACACAGCCCAGACAGGACATGATGACTGCAGCTGTCTGGGGAGCCCCTGCATCTGCAGCTGTGAGTCATGGGGTGATAAAGGGAAGGAACTTCTGGGATGCACCTGCCCTTGAACCACAGGACATATGCACCTGGCATATGTCTGTGAGAGGGACAACCTGGAGTATGACAGCTAGGTCTTCAGGGAGGCCCTGTCACTTCTGGTGGGCAGGGCAGTGGGTGGGGGATACAACTGTCCATGGATACAAGAAGGGGTTATCCAGAGCAGGAAGGAAGCAGGTGTCAGAGTGATGGCCTTCAGCCAGCTAAGGGAGGGTATATGACAGTGGCTCTGAGCCTCTGCAATGGCAGTAACACCTGTGTTCCAGGTATTAGCACTTCTGCCCATCCCTACCTTCTCTTCTCCAGATGAGAATATCCATTTCTGCAGCTACTCCAAGGCAAATGCTGACACTCCCCACAGAACACTGTCTTCCTTCATGTCAACACAGAATAAGACATTCCCTGTCCCCAGGCCTAGCCTTGTGAGCCCTACCTTTTTATTCTCATATCTAACACTCTTCCTGCCAGTGACTTTGCATGAATAACCCCAAGCTGGAAATAGTAAAACAACAAAAGGGCCAGGAGAATAGAACATACCTCTACTCTCTTTTCTGTTTTGTCCATCAATTTTCAAAGATGGCAGTGAAGCCATTGCTGCTGGTGGGCATACATACCTTGTTCCTCCAAGATTCCCAGAAAGAAGTTTGGGCACCTGTGTCATTTTTCACATGCTTAGCATTTGCTAGTTTAATTCTCCTAGGAAGATCTATTTTATGACTTACATGAAAAGCTATCCAGTTAAGTGTGATTTGTAAGAATGAAAAGAAATTCAAAAGTGTTCAAAGCAGCCAGCCTCACAGCCTAGTAGTGAAAGGAGCCAGATCTCACACCACTGATCACAGCTCAGATCTGATCCTGGTGGCTGGAAAAAAACACTCAGGGCAGCTGTGTGTACATACCCAGAATCCCAACAGGATGGTGAGATGGAGAAGGCACTGCAGTGACCACCCCACACTGGGGGTGCTTTCTCCCTCTCTCTCTGTTTCTGGCTCTCTCTTGCAAACACATACATCTTCTGTTCATAAAAAAATATATATTGTTAAAAAATAGTAGACTGGTTAAATAAGTTATGACATACCCATGCAGTTGAAGCAGATGCAGTTATTAGTAATTTAGAGTTCCAAAGAACCCAAAGAGTGGGGACATATTTATAATAAAATGCTAAGCAATAAAGGACATGAAATCATCTATCAAACATATAATTATTCAAATTGTGCTTAAAGGACATAAATGCATAAATATGAATCACAGAAAATAAAGCTAAAAGGAAGTACTCCAATCA